>JALIGW010000005.1:60271966-60534466 GCA_023053685.1 Diadophis punctatus similis
CCAAGTCACAAAGATGTCATGATAACTTACTTTAAATTAGTCTTTGCCTGTGCTTACAGTCATGCTGGCCTCATGACCACAGAAGTGTCTTTGGACAACTGGCTCCTTCAACTAAGAAATTGAGATGAGCATCATCCCCTAGAGTTGGACACAATTGGACAGAGGAAACCTCTACCTTTCTCTTTACTTATCTCTAACTACTGAAGCAGTCACATCTTCTGTCAGGCCGAAGCCATTTTAGTTGGGGTCTTTGGTCTGCCATACTTTATAATATTTCAATGTGCATTCTTTACTGTGGGAATTTGGGAGGGAGAATTGCATGAGGGCTGTCTGTCTGTAGCCATAACAAATTCTTTCTAGATAGTCATCCTTTGTCTTTGCACTCCTGCACCTGCACGGAAGGAGAAAGGGTGGATTCTTGCCAGATTGGCAATTGAAGATTGGTCAACGTGATGGATTTGTGGGTGTGGGGGCAAGGGCTTGAATTTTCAACTGGGTGTAGAAACCCCAGGGACTTCAGATTCGGGTTTCTCCCAGATGTGCCAACATGGCTCTGCTAATAAATTGGAACTTTGACGAATACTTTGCCTTGGACTCTGATTTAATTTTGGATGCTGTTTGGAATCCTCACATCTTCATTTAGCTGTCCCCATTTCAAATCAGTATTTTCTCCCCTCTACTATGGTCTGTGACCTGTCAATTATTGCTGAAAGAGTGCTTACCTCCCCTCTCAACACCCCCCACCAGTCATATGCAGGGGATATAGAACTTCAATCCATCCATTTATCATGCATAGTAGTTGTTATGAAGGCCATATTTTGAATATGAGTTTAGAACTCTTCGGAAGAATGCTGGGCCAGTGCTTAAGCAAACAAAGCTCACACAACAAAATACAATTGGACCCCATGTTCAGAGATAGTCCATTGACAGATTGCCAGCGCATTCTGGAGTCTTCTACTTGGGCAACTTGAAACATGGTTACACTCTTCATCCTAAACTTACACTTGTCCAATCTGACTTGTTAAGGAAAGTAATTTGGTATTTGTTATCCCACTGACATGATGTTTAGTAGGAAAGGAAAATGTGCTGAGGGAACTAACAACTGCTGTCCTTAACTTTTCTACATTAGAACTGTAAGGGCAGCATCACTCCCCAGCCTTGTTATTGAGGCAGATCAGTTCACCATTATCAGTGCAATACAATTTATGTTGGCATATTTTTCAGGGGTTGGAGGTATGGATATTTATTTATTTATTTATTTATTTATTTATAAGAGTTCTTATAGGCCGCCCAATCCCGTGGGACTCAGGGCGGCTTACAGCAGGGATCAGAACTACATATTAAAATAACATCTAAAAACATATTACAATTTAAAAATCCATTCATACTTGGGGAATCATCTCTTCACCCCGCCTGCCGGAAGAGCCATGTTTTTACTGCCTTGCGGAAGGCCAGTAGGGTGGGGATAATCCGGATCTCTGGCGAGAGTTGGTTCCAGAGAGATGGGGCTCCCACAGAGAAGGCCCTCCCCCGTGGGCCCGCCAGCCGGCATTGTTTGGCAGACGGGACCTGGAGGAGGCCCTCTCTGTGGGACCTCACTGGTCATAGGGAGGAATGTGGCAGGATGCGGTCCCGAAGGTAACCTGGCCCTGAGCCATGTAGGGCTTTAAAGGTCAAAACCAACACCTTGAATTGCAACCGGAGACTAATGGGAAGCCAATGCAGCTGGCGGAGGATGGGTGTTACGTGGGTGTATCTCGGTACACCCACCACAGCTCGCGCAGCTGCATTCTGTACCAATTGTAGTCTCCGGATGCTTTTCGAGGGTAGCCCCATGTAGAGCCCGTTACAGTAGTCAAGCCGTGAGGTGACAAGGGCATGAGTGACTGTGAGCAAAGCCTCCCTCTCCAAGTAGGGTCGCAATTGGTGCACAAGCCGAATCTGTGCAAAGGCCCCCCTAGCCACAGCTGAAAGATGTTGCTCCAATTTAAGCTGTGGATCTAGGAGGACACCCAAATTGCAGACCCGTTCTGAGGGAGTCAATTTTTCTCCCCCAAGAACCAAGGAGGGACAGTCGACATAGTCCTTGGGAGGCAATATCCAGAGCCACTCAGTCTTGTCTGGGTTGAGCCTGAGTCTATTCACTCCCATCCAGACCCTTACATCGTTCAGGCAGAACACATAGTACTTGACAAATGGAGAGATGGAGATTTGCCCAGCGTCTCCCTGTGGAAATCAAAGCTTAATGATGATCTGAACCTGTCATAGCCCAGACTTTGATCAATATACTGTAACTACACGGTCTCCTGTTCATTTTTCCCGATCATTCCTTACTTATATATTTCATCATTATTAAGTTTAATACAAGAATTGGCAACTTGCAATAGACATCCCCCCACTTATTTTGTAGTCCATAGAATTACTATGACAACTATAGCTGAAAATCAGTGACATAGTTTCCTTGTACTTTGGGGCAGGAAATGCAGGAAAATTATAATATGGGGCTTAAAATAAGTTGTGGCAAATAAAATCTAGAAAATACAAAATAATCTCAAAATCCCAGTTCTGCCCACCTTATATTACATGGCCACTGCTTTTTTGCATCATTGTGTCCCCCTCTTCCCTTCCAAATATTAATTATGACTTCTGCTTAGTGAAAGGAATTTAGGAAATGAATGGAGCAAATAGTTTGCATTTTCATAATTCTAATGAAAAGTGCTCACATAGGCATGCATCTTCACAAACGTCATCCTTTATTCTAGCATATATATATTTATTTTATTTTGTATTTAAAGAAAATCAGACTGGAAGCCAAAGAATACAGTGTACTTTCATTTACCAAATGAACCAATCCAATGTTTAAAGAAATTATTTGGTTATTGAAGCTGACAAAATGCACAAGCTTAAATATATCTCTAGGTAAGTATCTGCTGGCAGCGTAATTGGTTCCTAGTGAAAATTTCCTCTCTTAGCTTCCTCGTCTACCTTTTAATTTAAAACAGCATTAATTGGAAGTTGGAAGACATAATTTACTTTTCTTCAAATGAGTCCTCAACTGGTAATTTACATAAGTGACAGTTCACTCAAGCATGTGAATAATGTTAACTGTCTCAAGCTTTTTTAAAAGTTCAAGTCCATGTATTAGTTCATGACCTGACCATCTCATGTCTGAACTATTGCAGCAAACCATGAGCTAGATTACCAATACATTTCTTTGCCCCTTGATTCAGGATCAGAACAGCAATTTGAACAGTTCTGGATTTTCTCTTAGAGAACTCCAACTTTTTATATCTCCAATCTGTACTCTGGCTAGGTATTTACAAGACAACCAATTTACATTTTTAGCATGGACTCATAGTTCTCACTCTCTGGAACACTGTTATTTGAACATAGCAAGTAGCTCAAGTGCCTATATTTGTTTAAATGTAAAGGGCATTCTGTGTGATTTAAAATTTAAAAGTAAAAAAAAAAAGAAGAAGCCAGAAATCTAAGAAAAAAGAACTGGAGATGGGTGTGGGTGAACACACAATTATAACACCAAAGAACTGATAGCTACTAAATGTTCATCCTGGTCTCCCTCAGGTTTGAGAAAACAGAAATGTCTTCTAAGACTTTAGAAATGCCACCCAGATAAAAGCTCTAGGGATCTCTGGTGGGATGGCATTTAAAGAGAAGAAGAACTTTCAATGTCCTAACACTGTTTAACAAAGGGCGCTAAAACGTCATTTGCATTATGTCACTGGAAGGGCAGGAAACAACCAATAGAGGCAGTTTCTCAAATAATCAGGTCCTATGCCAGGGGTCTGCAACCTTAAACACTCAAAGAGCCATTTGGACCCATTTCCCACAGAAAAGAAAACACCGAGAGTCACAAAACCTGGGTGGGCGTGGCCAACTCATGTCACTCACTCCCACCCAGTCACATTACCTTCCTAGCCATGCCTACCCAGCCGGTCATTAGGACAGACAACTGGTTGTTAAAAAACACCGGGAGCCACAAAACCCTTTGACCCCCCTTCCCCCCCCTCTCTCCCCCTCCCTCTCTCCCCTCTCTTTGTGTATCTCTCTCACTCTCTTCCCCCCCCTCTCTCCCCCCCTCTCTCTCTGTGTATCTCCCTCTCATCCCCCACCGTTGCCCTTACCTTCTCAGGCTAGGCAAGGAGTGACTGGGAAGGGAGGGCGAGGGGCAGGGCCAGTCAGTGATGGGATCACCCGACAGGGAGCCACAGCAGAGGGCCCAAAGAGCCGCAGGTTACAGACCCCTGTCCTAGGCCATGAAGGGCTTTATAAATAATAACCAGCCCATTGACTTGCACCCAGAAGTAAAGTGACAACCAATAGCTCATACAGTAGTTCTTGTGATGGCCATACACCATAACATGCCCATTTCATCTATGCAGAACAAAATGGTATATCCATGAATTACAATAACATTTTAAATAATTTTTGTCCTGCCTGTGCCAGAGGTCTGGAAATTACTTCCATTAGCGTTACATCCAGAGTCTGGTTTTTGTGAGGAGCCTGATGACGTGGACAGGGTCCTTGCAGCACAGTCATCCCTATTTTAGATCCATGTTCCCTCTTGTTGGCCAAGACCTCCCAGGAAATGACATGTGACTGAGTCCTGGTGGTGATGAATTCCTCTTTGAGAGGGGATGGTGGTCCCACAACAGTTGCCCTCTTCTCAACAGGTCTTTGCTGGACCTGACTGCACTGTAAAATTTTCATTCAACCTTCCAAGGTATATGCCATCTTCTCCTTGCTGTGCCATGTGTGAGATGGTAAACTTCACCTCTAAGCTATCTTTGATATGACAATCAGTTGATTATCTAAAAGGAAAGTATTTCTTTAGAGACCCAACTTGCTATTAAATATTGACTGCTAAATGTTAACTATCTTATAAATACATAAATACAGTTCTGCTCCAAATACATATAATTATCGTTACATAGATCACTTGTCCTATCATTCCTATTCTGTATAAGCACACTTCAAAGCTAGGGATTTTGCAGAATGTTCCTGGCATTTTGCCCATTAATAATAATTCAGATCTAACTGATAAAATATAAAATATGGTGTTAGGTTAAGCAAGTACACTACAGTATGTCCACCCCAAATATATTTCCCAGAGAAATATAAATTGCCAATTTAACAGTAAAACAAAGACAGAAAGGAAGTTTAATTTGGATACTAAATAAATATAAAGCACTTGCAAGCAAGCAAGAACACGGATAACCCCTGAAACAACAGCAAAATACAGGTAGTCCTTGACTCACATCGTTCAGAATAATAATAGCACTGAAAAAAATGACTTGTAACTATTTTTCACACTTATGACTATTGCAGCATTCCCATGTAACATGATCAAAATTCAGACACTTGGCAACTGACTCATATTTATGTTGGTTGCAGTGTCCCAGGATCATGTGATCACTTTTTGGGACTTTCTGACAAACATAGACAATGGAAAAGCCAGATTCAATTCACATCCATTGTTGTAAGGAATATTCTTCTGGGTTCAGTTCGAAGTGGGGAAAAAGACACTGGATTCATGGAAGTTGCTTGGAAAGAAGGTTTAATGGAGAACAGAGAGCACATGGCATGAGCTCCTGAACAGAAAAGGTGGATCACATGTTTCCAGATGTTGGGTCCAGAGAGAGAAGGATCGAGATGCTGAAATTTCCTTCTTTTATGCCCTCTCTTGGGCCCCGCCCTAAGAGTTTCCTTTTCCTGTACATAAATGTATCCCATTCGCTGTCAGACTCCCAGGGGCATGCTGGGGCAACTCTTGTGGGCTGTCCTGAATCCCAGGTTTGATTGATGTAATCTTCCCAGATCCCATGTGGTGTAATAAAAGGGCTTTGGGCAATTCCTAATATGGTTATTTGTTTGTTATGTAGAAGACTATTCCAGGCTAGATGGGGGGAATGAGCTGGCCCCAGTCCTTAATGGCCCATTGACAAAGGTGGGAGGAATGAGTGATCTGGCACATTGACAATGGGTGGGGGCTACTAAGATGAGTCTTTTGTCTGCCTAAAAGTATGTTTCCAGGGATATTCTATAGAATAATATTCTGCCTTTTAATATTTCCTAGGATATTTCATTTTTCTAGGAGGGGTGGGTGCTAACTTCCTACACCATGTTGCTAACTTAACCACAATGAATCAAGATCACATGAAGTGTTAATACCACTTTATAATGCCTTGGTAAGGCCACACTTGGAATACTGCATCCAATTTTGGTCGCCACGATGTAAAAAAGATGTTGACTAGACTAGAAAGAGTGCAGAGAAGAGCAACAAAGATGATTAGGGGACTGGAGGATAAAATATATAAAGAATGGTTACTGGAACTGGATATTATATGTCTAGTCTTTTGAAAAGACGGACTAGGGATGACATGATAGCAGTGTTCCGATATCTCGGAAGAGGGAGTTAAACTATTCTCCAAAGCACCAGAGGGTAGAACAAGAAGCAATGGGTGGAAACTAATCAAGGAGAGAAGCAACTTAGAACTAAGGAGAAATTTCCTGACAGTTAGAACAATTAATCAGTGGAACAACTTGTCTCCAGAAGTTGTAAATGCTCCAACACTGGAAGTTTTTAAGAAGAGATTAGATAACCATTTTTCTGAAGTGGTGCAGGGTTTCCTGCCTAAGCAGGGGGTTGGACTAGAAGACTTCCAACGTCCCTTCCAACTTTGTTAAATTATATTAACTGCAGTGATTCATTTAAAACTGTGGCAAGAAAGATTGTAAAATGGGGCAAAACTCACTTAACAACTCTCTCACTTAGCAACAGAGATTTTGGGTTCAATTGTGGTCGTAAATCGAGGTGGACCTGCACTTTCTCAGATCCCTTTGCTTATTAGATTTCTTTATTAATATGAACATTAATCTGCATATGCCATAACTCAATCAAAGAACTGCTGTTCTGATTAAGTGTATATTTGCATACATCAATAACCTGTAGAAGGGTTGTCTCCCTGCCTCCTTTAGGATTGTCAATTTCTTCTGCTACTATTATAAACCAATTTGAGCTTCCATGGATTTGTATGCTGGTGTCTGGTTCTAAATAAACTCTTGAGAAATTCTTCTACTTAGCAAAATAGGTCAGATTTGTTTTCTGAGAAGACATAAACCTGGTATTTTGCTCTGCAAACAGGTAATACTAGATCTTAGAGATATGAGAAAGGTATGTTGGAGTATACCAAGTTTTTCTCTCTCCAGATTTGGTGCTACATCTCTTTATGAGTAGAAAAAAGCTTAACAAATAATTTCTAAATCTACAAAAAAAAAAAAAACCCACCTCTTTTTGTTTGTCTTGAATATTTATTTTTTTCCTTCCTGGGTATATTCCTTGAATGTTTTATTAACTATGTTTTGTTGTTATTGACTTATGCAACTATTTCTGTTATTAATTTATGTAAATTAAATAATGAATATTATTCATTGTCAAATATTCTTGTTCTGCTATATTGCTCCAGCAGTTATTTCATTATATACCATGGCATCTTAGATCAATGCTACTAGCATTTTATGAACTTACAGAAATATTTATAGGATTTTAACATATTTCTACTACCAATACTTTTTGCTTCTTTAGTGTTAGATAGGTATTTTGATTCCTTTAATAGAGTCTCCATCATCTAGGGTCTAGAGCATCCAATTAACACCTCTTAACAGCCATTAAAGAGGATAATTGCCTGCTGTTATACTCACATTTAAAAAGCTAATTACAGACAATTTACTTTTCATAAACCCAGCCCTATCTCCAGGTATGTTGGCCCTGTTATGGATTACAAAGTGAACTGAAACATTTACATCTAATAATAGTTATCATCAATGTATCACTTTGCTTCAGCAGAGGACTTAACAATCATCCCATTAATCTTCATTACATTCTTGTGATTCAGGTAGTGGGATATTATTCCTGCTTAATGGAAGAGCAACTAATCTGAGAAATGCCTGAGAAAATTGATAGATTCTTGTTCAAATCTTTATTCAAAAACAGCAGTATTGAGACCTTACATTTATTTCCCACAATAGGTTTGTCTAACTGAATGTCAATTGAGTGCCTTGAAAATGAACTCCTGGGAAGGGTAATGTTATAAGGAAATATCCTTTTAGGTTCAGTTCCAAGTGGGGAAAAAGACACTGGATTCATGAAGGTTGCTTGGAAGGAAGGTTTAATGGTGGACAGAAGCACATGGCTTGAGCCCCTGTACAGAAAAGGTAGCTTACATGGTTCCAGGTGTGGTGAAGAGAAAAAAGAGGAAGAGATATGCTGAGTTCCTGGTTTTTATAGTGTAAGTTGGGTCCCACCTCTTAGATTTCCTTTTCCTGTATAGAAATGTATCCCATTGGCTCTCAGACCCCCCAGGGGCATGCTGGGGTGGCTCTTGGCTTTTGTCTAATCCAGCTTTGGCTGAATGAAAGGGCCTTGGGCAAATCCTATTGTGGTTTTATCATGCAAAAGACTTCCAGTCCAGGTGAGAGGAATGTGTGAGCTGGGCCCAGTCCTTAATAGCCCATTTGCAAGGCGTGGGAGTTTTCCAAGAGGAGTCTTTTGTCTGTTTAAAAAGCATGTTTCCAGATGTTTCCACAGAATATTTTCTACCTTTTAATATTTCCTAGGATATCTCATTTCCTAGGAGAGGGGTGGGTGCTAACTTCCTACAATCCCTCATTTTTTTTCCAAAACATGTGAGTGCAACACATGTTTTGACACAAGCTTCAAATTGATCAGGTCAGGGAGATTTTATGGGTGCTTTCAATTTTCTCTGATGCAGAGGGGAAGACATTGAAAGAGGCAGTTGAAAGAGGCAGCAGCAGGATTCCTTCAGTGGCTCCCAAAAGGAGAGCTTTCAACCATGATGGTCAATGGCCAGGGCAAAAGTTTACAGTATCCAATTTTCCATGCCAATTATGTTCAGATGTTTGATAACACTTTCGATGAGCTCCCAGACAGGTTTCAAGCAAGCACAGGCCCCACAATATTCCCACAGCCATGGTTTACCTTGAAATCACAGGCTGCCCATTTCCAAGGGATGGTTCTTGAATCTGCCCTAGCTCTTACTTTAGTGCATCTAGGATTTGTGAGTCCAAATTGAAGTTAGCCAGTGTGCAATCCAGGCTTTTCCTTTTTTTTTTTTTTTTTTAGAATGAGCCCTGGGACTCTTACTCCTGAGACCACCAGTGCAAAATACCCTGCTTTACTGGGCAGCAGTCAGGCCTTGGGTTTTCGAAGATCCTTTCTGCTAGCTCTTCAAGTGGGGAAATTGTCTGAGGGGACCTGTCCCCTCCCCCATGGAATTAACAGGGAGATATGACTGCCTGGGCTTTAATGCCACAAAGCAGGAGTCAAAACAACAACAACAAAAAAAAACACCAGCAAGCTAAAAGCAGCTTTGGGTGGAGGTAGGTGAAAAAGGGATAACCTCAGTCTAATTCTGAATGGCGTGTCTCTGTGTGTTTGTGTATGCAGCTACAAATTTCCCTCCCACTAGACAGAAATCTAAAATGTACAGAACTCACTGTGGCAACCACTCCCAATACAATTCTTACATGAGTACATTAAACTGATTACAATATAGATGAGACAAGAAAGAGAAACGTTACAATGAATTTCAGTGAATGAAGCAAGGAAAGAAAGAAAACAAAGGAAAAACTTTACAATGAATTTCTGTGACTGAAGCAAAGAAAGAAAGAAAAACTTTACAATGAATTTCTGTGACTGAAGCAAAGAAAGAAAGAAAAACTTTACAATGAAGTTCTGTGACTGAAGCAAAGAAAGAAAGAAAAACTTTACAATGAAGTTCTGTGACTGAAGCAAAGAAAGAAAACTTTACAATGAAGTTCTGTGACTGAAGCAAAGAAAGAAAACTTTACAATGAAGTTCCCCCCTCCCCCCTAGTCTTTTCAGCTGTCTTCTGAGGATTGAAAATAGATGTTTGGTCTTTATTTGTCCATCTCAGGGTCCTTTCATTCATGTCTGCTGGGTGGCCTTAGGTTTTGGTGGTAAGGCTGGTCAGTCAGGCTTGGAAAGATCTGCTCCACTCTGGTTGCTGTGATGACTAGAGGACTAGATTCAAACCCACTTCTGGCTCAAATGGATGGAATGTCTTTACTGGAGGCAGTTTCTGAGCCCATTTGGTCTGCTTCCATAGGCTTCAGGATCATGTGTGCAGGGCTGAAAGACATAAGAACAGGGTCCCTTCCCCCTTTTGCTGGTAATTCTACCACGAGAGGCATTGTAAAAGGATTAGAGATTTGGGGGGGGGGGTAGATAGCTTGCAGGCAGGGTTTGAGGAAAACAATCAACACATCAGTATCGCAGTTAAATCAATTATAACAAAATGGAGACATCACCAGGGGAAAAAAATGAACAGACATTTCCATCTTAGAAGAGAATTGGCATCCATTAAACATCACAGAAGGGCAATATTAAAACTGTTTGCATGTACATACAGTAAATGTGAGAATGGAATTTTCCTGTAAATTAACTTAAAACATTGTCCCTTAAATTTTGGCTTTTCTTAAAAACACCGAGAGGAATAGGAAAATTGAACTCTGTTCCTTGTCCCAGATCAGGTTGGCCAGTCCTAACTGGGCAAAGACATTTTCCTTTCTTTTCAGTGCTTTTAATTTTTTCTAACAATTTGAAATTCATATCTCTAGGAAACAAAGATATTTTACAGTTGCAATTACTCGAGTGCGCACAAGACAAGACAAAGACGTACACAGACACAAAAACAGGGACAAAGAGGATGACAGGACACACACACAAGTCCTTCCTGCCATAAATCTCAATTAAATTAGGGAAGGCACAAATCTTAACAAACAAACCACGTGGTTACATATAAGAAAGAGAGAAGAAAAGAGAGAGAGAAGAAACAACAAACACCTCAACATTTTTCCTTTTCTGTTTTCTTAAGTACCTTTATTTAGCCAAATTGGCTGTTTTGTTTTGTTTTGTTTCTCTGTGTCATCCCTCAGCAAAGCCCATTTTCTACACAAGTTTCCTGCTTTTACTTTTGCACATTCCTGTCATGCAGACATATTCCTGGCATCCCAGGTTCCAAGCCCTCACAAGGGTCTCCGCCACCCTCGAACTAGAGCTTCCCATGATCCTTTAAATGTAAGGTTCACTTTGGCTTAGCTAGTGACGCGCTCAACAGTTTCAGAGACTAAAAAAACTCTGGGAAGGACTTCCGATTCCCTCGTAGAAGTAAGGCCCCCTTCCTGTAGGGAATCTCTCTAGGTTTATCAGATCCAAAAAGGGGATCTGCGAGGACTAGCCACCCCTGTACAGCTAGTACTAGGACCTCCACACTCACGGGCTTCACATTTAGAACTGAAAAATTCTGGGGTTTGCTTTTGGGATGTGCACATAAAAACGACAACAACAACAACAAAATTTGCTTTCCCACCCTTCAGTCACACACACACACACACACACACACACACACACACACACACACACACACAGACATTCTCCCTCCTTCCCTAACAGAAGGTCCTGTGCTCTGTAAACGCTAAACAGAACTTACACAAATCAAAACAGAGAAAGAGAAGACATTGACACATAGGCTGGTAGATGAGAAAGAAACTCTATACTACCAAATGAGGATAAACAAAAATAATTCAATATTATGAAAAGCTGTATGAGCAAAGAGTTTCAGAAAATAAAATTAAAGAATATTTGAAAAAAAAATGGAATTGCCTAAAGTACCAGAAAAGGACAAAAACTATTAAATGAATGAATAGCAATGATGGAATTATCAGAAGCAGATCAAGAGACAAAAGAACAACCAAACACCAGGACCAGGTGGGCCAGTGGCAGAATTTTACAAAGATTTTACATAATGAGGTATTGATTGATGTAAAAGGTACCACATTCCTGAATGGGAGCAAATATTACTTTGATTCCAAAATAAGATTCAGATTTAATGCAGATAAAACTATAGGCCCATCTCTTCACTGAATGCTGACTATAAAATATATACTTCAATAATGGCAGCAAACTAAAAGGTTCCTAAATGAATTTATACATTCAGCTCTCTTAAGCTTTTTTCTAAGAGACAGATTAAAAACAAAATGAGAATGATTTTAAATACATTAAAAAAAGGGCACAAGAAAAGGATGCTATTCATTTTGATACTGGAAGTGCTAAATATAAATATTATGGCAGACACAGAAATTAAAGGCATGGAAACTTTGAAAACTAATTTTGCACCAAGAGAGAAATAAAATATGTTAATAACCAACCTTACTGACAATTTTGTTGTCCAAAACTAGAGGAGATAATTAAGTCCATACTTGACTTAATACTTACAAACAAAGAAGAAGTTGTAGAAGGATTTGAAACTGCATCATTAACATAACAAAAACGATTGAACACAATTGAACACACTAAAGTCTTAGATTTTAAAATAAAGCTGACCTTAATAAACTCAAGAGAAACTTGAGAAAGATTCCTTGGATGAAAGTCCTAAAGGAAAGAAGCAACTCAAGAAGCTGCTTGGTAAACTCTGAAAAAACTTGATTATAAAAGCCAATTGCACAAAAGCAATCAGGAAAAAAAAACCCAGAAATCCAAGAAACCAGCATGGCTGCACAAAGACCTCACTGACAAATTGAATGAATGAAGGACAGATACAAAAAAAATGGAAAGAGGGACACATAACTAATGCAGAATATCAGCAGATAGCAAGAATCTGTAAAGAAAAAATCAGGAAACAAAAGCCTTGAATGAACAAAAACTTGCAACAAAAGTAAAAGATAATATAAAAGATTCTTCCAATACATAAGAAAAACAAGAAGAAAAATCAAGGAAACAGTTGGACCACTAAGGAGAGAAGGCAACACAGAGAAAGCCATGAGTTGCTTAACTCATTCTTTGCATGTCTTCTTGCAAAAAGAAATGCAACCCAACTAACCAGAAATATAACTGGAAAGGAAAAAATAAAACAGACTGTAAACTAAAGTTAAAATAAGCAAAAACAGTAAGAGAACACCAGGTCCCAGAGTCCTAAAGGAGCTGGTAAATGAAATCTCAGAACCACTGCACATCTTAAAAAAAAAATCTTGGGACACGGGGACTACCTGAGAAACTGGGAAAAAGCTAATGTGGTTCCCATCTTCAAAAAGAAAGAAAAAAAACAACAACTAGACTGAGCCCTATCTAATGCAAAGAAAAGTAAAATCCTACCCCTAGGTAAGGAAAACCAAAAATATAGATAACTATTATAAATTGGTGCAACAAATTAAAACAAAAATTTTAAAATTTTTGTTTTAAAATAAAAAAAGTGGAAAAGAACCACCATAAAATGAGTATCCTGCAATGGCTAGCAGACAAAACAGGGCTGGGGGGGAAGGGGGGGGAGAAGGGGGGGAGGAAATATCAAAGGATTTAGGAAGATACATTAACTTGGTTAAACAAAAAGCATGATTATTTTTTCCCTAAAATGATTTGTACCCAGACAACACACTATTCAATTGAAATTGGAATTTACATATGCCATAAAGTAAAATTAAAAAGCAAAAATTACCCCCACACACACACATACACACATGCAAACACACATTTCCCAGTTTTCTATGGTTTAAAGTAAAATTTAGAGGTAGGTACTCACCTTCTTTCCAAGCAGCCCTTGAATCAAAACCCCTTTAAAACCTAATTTCCAATGGCCCAGGTCAAATAAATTTAGCTTGGAAATCCAGCTGGCTCGCCAATTGTTATAAGGAAATATCCTTTTAGGTTCAGTTCCAAGTGGGGAAAAAAACACTGGATTCATGAAGGTTGCTTGGAAGGAAGGTTTAATGGTGGACAGAAGCACATGGCTTGAGCCCCTGTACAGAAAAGGTAGCTTACATGGTTCCAGGTGTGGTGAAGAGAAAAAAGAGGAAGAGATATGCTGAGTTCCTGGTTTTTATAGTGTAAGTTGGGTCCCACCTCTTAGATTTCCTTTTCCTGTATAGAAATGTATCCCATTGGCTCTCAGACCCCCCAGGGGCTGGGGTGGCTCTTGACTTTTGTCTAATCCAGCTTTGGCTGAATGAAAGGGCCTTGGGCAAATCCTATTGTGGTTTTATCATGCAAAAGACTTCCAGTCCAGGTGAGAGGAATGTGTGAGCTGGGCCCAGTCCTTAATAGCCCATTTGCAAGGCGTGGGAGTTTTCCAAGAGGAGTCTTTTGTCTGTTTAAAAAGCATGTTTCCAGATGTTTCCACAGAATATTTTCTACCTTTTAATATCTCCTAGGATATCTCATTTCCTAGGAGAGGGGTGGGTGCTAACTTCCTACAGTAAATACAGAGTTGGGCCAAAGATACTTTGATGCATTCCTAATAAAGCAATCTTTGAGTGTTCTCATGTAACAACAACCATCTTTCAACAAATCTAATAATTGAGATTAATAGGTAGATGGTGGAACAATGGAGAATATTTTATTGTTTTTTTCTCAGTTTTGTAGAGGTGCTTTGATTTAATGAAGGTTTGATGAAATAATCTCATCAAAGTTGATTTGTGACTAGAAACAGAGACCTGTTTTGAACCACAGAATCAAATCTGTGAAGCACTTTTCCGGCTTTCAGAACACTTTGTAGATTTGATGGTGTAGGAAGTTAGCACCCACCCCTCTCCTAAAAAAATGAAATATCCTAGGAAATATTAAAAGACAGAATATTATATATTCTCTCTCTCTCTCTCCCTCTCCCTCTCCCTCTCCCTCTCCCTCTCCTTCTCCTGATAAATTTTTGAGCTGAGAAAGTGATTACAAAATTGGAAGAACTGCAGGAACTGAGGGATAACTGTGTTCAAATAAATGTACTCATTTGGGAAGTATGGGTCCTGTATTTGCTCAGGTACATTAGGTGGATCACAGGCTTGGGATTATATGACCTGATCTTCATTAATGGCAAAGCAGTGTAAAAAGGGAATCAAACAGAATGCTCTTCTTACTTCATATATTTGCTCTGAGTCCTCTATTCCTTCTTATAGTTATCTGAAAAACTTCAGCTTTGCCTTGAAAATGCAAAAAGAGGGAAGAGAAGTATCTTACAAATGTTTGGAACAGATTGCTATACTTATTTATCATAGTGAGATTCACAGTTTCTCCCCTTTGGCTTTGCTTTAAAAAGAGATGCAGTTCTCTGTAGCTTCTTGAAAGATGCATATTTTCCTTTTCTGTATTCAAAAAGAGCTAGGCAATTCTTTGAAACTTTTTAGATGTTGTGTTCTCTCTCTCTCTCTCTCTCTCTCTCTCCTCTCTCTCTCTCTCTCTCTCTCTCTCTCTCTCTCTCTCTCTCTCTCTCTCTCTCTCTCCCTCCCCCCCCCTCTCTCTCTCTCTCTCACACACACACACACACACACACACACACACACACACACACACACACACACACACACTTATGGCTCTCCCTAATATTCATTGTATTTCTTGGAGTGTCCATAGAAACAGTTTCCATAGACACTCCAGGAAAAAAAGAGAAGTAGAAAAAAAAAGAGAGTTAATACTACTACAGACATTGACAGCCCTTTTTAACATCCATAGCTTTAGCGTGCATAGCTTTAACGTGCTTTCCCAAGGAACCGCGTAGGCTTGGGAAAGAAATCTTGCCCATTTCACAATTTACTTTTTTTCTATAAAATATATCTTCCCTCCAAAGAAAGCTTCCTCTATATTTAAGAAATGAGCCTTTGAAATTGTGAGATTTTTTAAGGTATCCCACACTAACTACAGTTCCCAGACAGGTTCATATTGAAATACAGAAATGTCTTCATCTAATTAATTGGGGATGGGAAAGTTCTTCCACTTCTTTCACGAACCTAGTTACCTTCTGGAGCATGCATGTTATTGTTGTGTTTGTACCTTTGCAATATCTTCCTGACCAGTGATCATACTTGCCAAGGAGCATTAGAAGTTGAACAAGCAAAATAAATAAACAAATAAAAAAACTGAAGAGATACTGTGAAAGTTCTCAATCAATGTCTGGTGGCTGTAAGACTCTGGGTGAGTTGAAACAAGTTGAAATTGAATCCTAGCATGGAAGAGAAACTGTTTTTTCCAGTGGTAGATTGGTGGGCAGCCGTGCCTGGAGAGGAGGACATTGTCTCCAAAGGAGCATGTCCACAATTTGGCAGTGCCACCTTCACAGCTTCACCTAAATTAACATATGGAAAGTGTGATGCCCTTCCAAGCTGGGGTGTGAGCTTGTCACAATATTCTCCAGCTTGAAGATCATCTGGATATTGTAATTGATGCAGAATGAAACTGTCTGCACACTGACTAATGTCAACCCGCTTGGCAGTATGGCATTTACATTGCAAGTACTGGACTGACTTCCAGTAATGCTATGAGTAAGTTCAAGGTTCTAACATTAACCTACAAAGCCCTAAAGAGAGTGGACCTAGGACATGTGTATGACTATCTCTTCCAAGTAGACTCTGGCCAACCTATTTGTTCTGCTCATGAGAAGAAATTTTCCAGAAATGAAGGAATGGTAGTGTGGAACCAGTACTTTAGTTGCTGTCATCACACTCTGAAATAAACTTTGGTTAGTCTCTACTTTAAGAACTTTCTGAAAAATCTGTTAAATGTAGCTTGTGAAATAAAAATAATGAGGAGAATCTTTTTTTATTGTCTCTGCTAGTATGGTCTATAAAGGTTATCATGGTCCAAGTCTCATTTGTAAAACAATACCACCTTAGTGGACCACAAAGTCCATAACTGTTCTTTGTGTCTACCCATTCTTTCTGAAACAGCATTTCCCCTTTAAATACATACAGTCCTAGTTCTGCTGTATTTTACAAAAAGCGTTGAAGGTATGGTTTTGAAAGGAGGATGTTTGTAACCTTGTTCTGATTATTAAATAGCCGGTGGTAGGGCAATGTGTATAAGTTGTGCAATTGTATTATTTTCCCAGGGTGGGTTCCTAATTCTTGCTAATCACATACTGTATGTAGGCTGCCCATTCAGAATGTTTCTGAGTACATTACAGATTGAAAACATGAAAAGTAAAACAATAATCAAAGCACAAAGGAGAGAAAATAGCCAAATAGGGAAGCAAGAATATATTTATAATGACACCACCACTAACATATCTTAGCCTAATGTCTAAGAAAAGACCCATATATTTAAGATCTCTCTAAAAGTCTGGTTCTGTGCATCTTTAGGAAGAGTGTTTCAGAGAGGCAATGTCAAGACAAGAGAAGGTATATCATGTAAGCCCATAAATGACACTTGTTAGATGGGCCATCAAAACAAGCTGGCTCTGTTGGAACTCAAACGATGGGCAGACATTACTGGAGAAAGACAGTTCCTCAGATACCAATTCACTAGAAGGGTTTTATATATGATAACAAAAGCCTTGAATTGCACCTGGAACTCTAGAGGTAACCAGTGAAGTTTGCGTAGCAGAAGCATTATATGGCCGCATCATAGAATGCCCATAAGTGACTGCTCAAAAGCTGAAACTTCTGAGTGGTTTTCAAATACAGTTCCATGTAACAGTACATTGTAGTCATTTAGTCAATAAGTAACTAAGGGGAGACTGTGAGTAGGTTTTCCAATGCAAAATCAGATGTAATTGAGGCACAAGAAGAACTTGTAGCAAATCTTCCTGACTAGATTTGCCACTTTGTCTTCAAGTACAAGCTGGGTGTGCCTTAAACAGTCAGGCCTTACAGTCCTTTAGGGCAGATGTCCTCAACCTGTGGGCTGCAGACTAATACCCGGCCATGGCCCATTGGGATCCGGGCTGCCGAAGTTGTGGGGGAATGCTCAAAGTTTCATTTATACATGTGAGGGATTTAGGTTGTCCATGCAAAACCATTCTCCCCCCCCCAAAAAACCCTGCCAAAGCTGCCATTGCCAGTCAACAGAACCCAAAAGGTTGGGGACCTTGCTTTAAGGCTTTAAAGGTCAAACACAAGATCTTGAATTATCCCTGGATGAGAAATAAATAAATAAATAAATAAATAAATAAATAAATAAATAAATAAATAAATAAATAAATAAATAAATAAATAAATAAATAAATAAATAAATAAACAAACAAACAAACACACACACACACACACACACACACACACACACACACACACACACACACACACCAGTGGTGGGTTCCTATAGGTGCGGTCCACTCTATAGCACCGGTAGCGGCCCGCTGGTGATGTCACAGTACCGGTGCGGTTGGTTGCCAATGCCTGCGCGCTGCCATTAAAAAAAAAAAATTATTATTATTTTTTATTTTATTTTCTTGTGCGCATACCCTGAAGCTGAGCTTCCGGCACTGCGCATGCACTGCCTTCCTACCCCACAGTGAGTCCAAGCAGGGGAGGATGGCTGAGGGAGCGCATGAGACGCTGAAAGAACGGGTGGCAGGAGCTATCTCCATTCCCCTCCCTTCAGCAGTCCGAGAAGCCACGAACACGCGGTGATGATCCTAGGCATTTTCGCACGTTTGAGGCTTCTCGAGCTGCTGAGGGGAGGGAGAATTGGCGGCAGGACCTATCTCAGTTCCCCTCCCTTCAGCAGTCAGAGAAGCCACACCCACCCGGTCACATGGCCAGCAAGCCACGCACACCCAGTCACATGGCTGGCAAGCCACACACACAAAATAAGCCACGCCCACAGAGTGGTAGTAAAAAAATTAGGAACCCGCCCCTGACACACACATATATAATGAACTGTAATATAGCAAGGTTAATATTTTGGTACAGCTGCAGGGTTAAAAGGATAATTTGGGACCAATCAAGTCACTTAGGATTCTCTGCAGAACAGGTACATTACTGACTGCCTCAAAGAGTTAAGATGAAATAAAGGGATATCAAGCTTTGTATGAGCTGAGGGCAATATAGAGAAGATTTTACTATAAATTGGCTTTTTAAAAACAAGATGGAAAAGACTGAAATTATTGCTCATACTAGTATTTTCTCGGGGAAATGGTGCTGAGGCAGAAATGCTTCAGTTGACAATGTAACAATGGCAAATACATGATGTTTTTTGGTCTATTTACAATTGCCACCAGATATGGAGCATTCATCCAATTCTCATGTTAATCAATATCCAGAAAGACTAACAAAGTATTGTACTTTAATGTCATAAGCAGTAAATGGCAATTCAGCAGAATCTTTGATGAGGGATTAGACTGAGGTTGTAGCATTGCAGGTGTTTTCCAACAGAACAAATAGACTAATAAACAGCTGCAGCCATGAATATATCCAGAGAATTTGCAGTGTTTTTACATACATATTAGCTGGGAATAAGAATAGCAGATAGCAGGAGGTTCAAATCCCACTACTTCATCTGTTTAAGGTTCAGAGAAATAACTAAAGGGAAATAAAATGGAGCAGAGACAAATGGTATGCTTTTTTTTAAAATTTAGGCACTGAAATGGAGATGACTTTTGCCAAATGTTCTGAAGGAAATAAAGGTTTAGATCTTTCAGATGTGAAGAGATACCCACAGCAAATCAAAGTAGAACAAATGGTGTGCTAAAATTTTACTTAGCTCTAGGCAATGGAATGGCTTTTACCACATTTATTTCTCATGAAAGAAATAAATGTAAACCTATTTCTGACACGAAGTGACACCTTCTGTGGCAATAAGACAGCTTTTTTCCCCTTTTTATTTATTTTCAAAGTTGCTACAGGAAACGCAAATAGGAACAGCATGTTATCTTTGTTGGCAACATAGTCACTGTTTTATATCCTTAGTACCCTGAGTATAGAATCATAACAATATACTGTATTATGGAAAGAAAATTGCCCTTTGTTGAAAAAAAAATAGTGGCAGAAAATACCATTCTTCATTATTACCATTCTTCTCAGGTATTTTCAGAATTTTTCCTGGCAAATCTTTTCTGAAAAATATATCCTTTAGATCTAACAGATGGCAGTTTTTAATAAAATGTATAGAAATATGCATTTGTATGTGTCTGTATGATGTATAATATAGGCATTATATGTAACATATACATTACACATTATATATGTAATGTGTATACAGGCACTTCTCAAGTTGTGACTGTAATGGAGCCTACCCATTATAGTCCTAAATCATGATAGTCATAAATTGGGTCACTTATTCACCAACCTGATGTTATGACATCATTAAGCAAACACAAAGAAGTGAATCTGGTGGTCATTAAACAAATCTAGCAATAGTTAAATGAACAAATGCTAGAAGCTGGTTTTGCCAGAAATCAGAAGTAAATGCTGATTTTCTGCAAAAAACATGTTGTAAAATGTGATTATGTGACTGTCGGACACCTGAAACAGCTGCAAATGTTTATCGTAGTGTGGTCACATGACTGGAGGTTATTGGAACTTAAAATCTGGGTCCTAAATAGCTTATAACTGTCATAACTTTGAATCATCACTAAGCAATCTATCATAAATTGAGCACTACCTGTATACTGTTTATATGGACAATTCTTAGAAGTAATTTATGCTGTGAAGAGAAATATATAAGGAATTGTTCAAACAAATTTGATATTGAAAGCAAACAACATTTAAGGAATTTTTGTATGTGTGTGTTAAGAGTTTGTCTTAGGTATTACTTGGCGTGATTGTGCAGATAAACATTCAATACCTTCAATACTGTCTTCAGTAATACCTCATAATTCTTGTAGAGATATTCAAAGAGATTCTTGGAGGCAAAATACAATGTGATATAAATTATTTTAATCCCTGTATTCCTTAAATCGAGGCATAGTTTCTGTCAGAACTGGAACTTTCAGTCAGAAGAATTAAACTTTTAATCAATCATAAAATAAGAAGGCACCCCTGCCCCATCACCATATTCTGCTTTATGCATATAAAAAGCCATTCTTGTACAATTTCAAAGCTTTTTACTGCTTAACATGACAAGCTTTATGACATTCTAACACCTTAGGTAACATAAATACAAAGTATGGGTAATAAAACAGACGGCAGTGAAGAAAAATAGCTGGATGGTACTAAAGATAAGAAATACCATTTAGTGAGGCAAAAGGAGAAGCTTGTATTGGCATTAATATTTAAAATGCCATAACATGATATAATGGTCTTTTACATGAATTTCTTTCACTGTGTAAATCTGCAACTCATAAAATAGCAGCCAAGCTGCTCTTTCTAGCCGCATGTTTACCAGTATATAATAAATTAAATAAAAATGGCAACATTTTGTGTAAATGTCTTCTCATAACTGTTTTATCTCTGCCTACAAGAACAATATAGGCAACACATTTCTACACATCTGAGGTTCTACTTTGACAGAGTGAAGAACGCAGAAAGCTTTGCATTCCCTCTTTGAGAGAACGATTGGACAAAACTTCCAAACTGATAGAGCTGTCTTGAATGTGACTAACCTTATCATAATTTGTGAGAAAATTAGAATTTAAATTGTAAAGTTCCATGTGACAAGTTTTAATATTAACAATTGCGTGATCAAACAAGGCATGCGTTATCAAGATGTAGTATGTCATAAAATGTCTCTTTAATTAGTTACTATCACTGATGGATTGATTATCTTAGTCCAGTGATGGCGAACCTATGGCACGGGTGCCACAGGTGGCACGCGGAGCCATATCTGAGGGCACGCGAGGCATTGCCCTATTCAGCTCCAGCACACATGTGCGCGCTGGTCAGCTGATTTTCGGCCTTCTTTTTGTCCGTTTTCGCTCTCCCCAGGCTTCAGAAAAGCCTCCTGAATCCTGGGGATGGCAAAAAATGACCCAACGGGCCTACTGGAAGTCCGGAGGCTTCAGTGAGGCCTGTGCGCATGCACGGGGGGCAGTGTGGGGGGTTGTGCGCATGCATGGGGGGCAGTGTGGGGGTTGTGTGCATGCACGGGGGAGGGCATTGCATTATGGTTTTGGGCATGCACGTGCACACTATCACACGCGTGCACACCCTTTTGGCACCCAAGCTAAAAAAGGTTCGCCATCACTGTCTTAGTCAGTACTAAAAAATGTCCATAGATACAAGTTGAATGTATGCTTATAGATACAACATGATGATGGCTGCCTGTTTATTTAATCTGGCAGGTCTTTGTATAGGTTGAACTTCAATTATTGGTGTGCTCTACGAAGAGCTGGAGCTATAGCTGTTTATTCCTATTCTTTCCAAGTGATGTGGATGAGATTGGGAGGGGAAAAGGCTTCTGGGTCATGCTAAGGATGCTTTTATTTGCTCCCTCCTCCTTATTAGAAGACCTCCAAGATCCCTTCCAACTCTGTTATTCTGTTATTATATATTTTGAATTAATATAAAAAATAAATAGTACAGATATCAAATCAAAACCTTCACTATGGTCCTTATTCCAGAGAATACTACAATAAAAATCTTTAAACCTATAATTATTAATAAAACAAAAAGTAAAAATAAAATACTATGCATTTACATAAAATAAATTAATAAAGTAAACAATAATACAGATAACAGTGGCAATCACTAAAATTTATAGTAATTTCCTATCACAGAGAGAAGGCACAAATGATACCACAAATCAGGCAACTTGGAAAAATATGGTCCTTGTCAGTCTTGGAAGAATAGATAGGTCCTTTTTGCTTACCTAGGTAGAACTTTAAAGTGTGATACATATACACCTTCCATGCAAAGACAACAACAAAGGAGAATGGCCATAAACATTACTGAAAAGGAACATGTTTATTGCATTCCTGGAAAACTACAAAGGATGGTGGATTCAAACAAGCCATGGGGAAAACCCAATACAATTTCAGAATTAGAATTAAGAAGTGACAAGACAATGGCACATGCACATTTGAGGAAAAAAAAATCCATGAATTAGCTTTGTACAGTAGCTGTATGAGGTAGAATAACTAAGAAAAACATTTACATGTAAATATGAGTAGATAAGCAGAAAATCTAAACGATCATAAAACAAATATATTCTAGTGCAACATTAGAAGCTTAGCGTATTAGAGATATTTCGTATCATTTCATGTTCCATGTTTGGTTTTAAGCTATTAAATGTTTGATTAGCACTATTCCTCTTATTGAAAGAAAACTATAGATAGTGAATAATATATTCCACCAACAGTATAAATTGTTCATGAATTTAAAATACAGATTCTAAAATCCCAATTTTGGACATGGCACAATTCCATGTATAATATTATAATGCAAGGATGGTTTCCAATTAAAATTGAATTCTGTGTCAGATTTACTTTTTAAATACAAAGTTATTCTAGACATTGAAGTATACTCCCACAATTTAGTTAGCTATTCTTCCCAAGAGGAAATCAAAGATCTTTTCCAATAAAAGGAATAAAAAATTAATGAGCCCATTAACAAATACAATGGACAGCTCAGTATAGTTTTGTAAAATTTAATAAATATATTTCAATGGGATGGCGTTTTTCAAACTTTGTTCCATTCTAGTGCATGTGTATGTTGTACCTGTCAGGGTTCCAAGTGGAACCCACCCCTGGTCCAGTTCTTGGAAAACAAATGAATCCTTGCACGATCTCATCTGAAATTCTTATTTGGATTACAGTTATACCCTGAACTTGGTTTTCTTTTTCTTGATCATTGTCTTGGTAGCAGCTCTTCTTCCTGTTCCTCAAGATTATTTCCTCTGCCCATTACAGCAGTTTGAGAGCAGACAGAACATTGCAGTCATGCAGTGGGAGTGTGTTACTCATACAGAAAATGAATCCAATATTGCATTTTTGGAATATCTGTACTTCATGAGGGAAGGTCTTCTTTCTAAAATATTTCTTATGGGGTTTCAAGTGTGGCAATACTGTAGCTGCAACCCCAAAGTAGGGTGGGGGGTGCAGATGGGGGTTAGCTATAGTCATCCAGGTTTCTGCATTACTAATAGCTAGATGTGAGAGTAATTTAATTTAATTTAATTTAATAGACGTTCTTATAGGCCGCCCAATCCCGTGGGACTCAGGGCGGCGTACAACAGAATAAGAAGCGTACAATAAAAACAATTATCATAATTTAAAATTAAAAGGCATAGTTAAAACAATTATAAAAACAACATTCAAGGGGGGAATCTGATCTTCCTATTCACCCCGCCTGCCGGAAGAGCCAAGTTTTTATGGCTTTACGGAAGGCCAGCAGGGTGGGGATAGTCCGGATCTCTGGTGGGAGTTGGTTCCAGAGGGACGGGGCTCCCACAGAGAAGGCCCTCCCCCGTGGCCCCACCAACCGACATTGTTTGGCCGATGGGACCCGGAGGAGGCCCTCTCTATGGGACCTAACCGGTCGTAGGGAGGTATGTGGTAGGATGCGGTCCCGAAGGTAACCTGGCCCTGAGCCATGTAGGGCTTTAAAGGTAACGACCAACACCTTAAATTGCGACCGGAGACTAATTGGCAGCCAATGCAGCTGGCGAAGAATAGGTGTTACGTGGGTGTATCTCGGTACACCCACTACAGCTCGCGCAGCTGCATTCTGTACCAGTTGGAGTCTCCGGATGCTCTTTGAGGGTAGCCCCATGTAGAGCGCGTTACAGTAGTCTAGCCGTGAGGTGACAAGGGCATGAGTGACTGTGAGCAAAGCCTCCCTCTCCAAGTAAGGTCGCAATTGGTGCACAAGACGAATCTGTGCAAAGGTCCCCCTAGCCACAGCTGAAAGATGTTGCTCCAATTTTAGCTGTGGATCTAGGAGGACACCCAAATTGCGGACCTGTTCCGAGGGAGTCAATTTTTCTCCCCCGAGAACCAGGGAGGGACAGTCGACATAATCCTTGGGAGGCAAAATCCAGAGCCACTCAGTCTTGTCTGGGTTGAGCCTGAGTCTGTTCACTGCCATCCAGACCCTCACATCGTCCAGGCAGCGGCACATTACATCAACTGCTTCACTGAACTGACACAGGGTGGAGATGTACAACTGGGTATCGTCAGCATACTGCTGATACCTCACCCCGTGTCGTCGGATGATCTCACCCAGCGGTTTCATGTAAATGTTAAACAGGATGGGCAAGAGGACCGAACCCTGTGGCACCCCGCAAACCAGGGGCCTAGGGGCCGACCTCTGCCCTCCTGTCAACACCGACTGCGTCCTGTCAGAGAGGTAGGAGGAGAACCACCGTAAAACAGTGCCTCCCACTCCCACCTCCCCAAGACGACGCAGAAGGATACCATGGTCGATGGTATCGAAAGCCGCTGAGAGGTCAAGTAACACCAGGATGGAGGAATGACCCCCATCCCGTGCTCGCCAGAGATCATCCATCAGTGCGACCAAAGCAGTCTCCGTACTGTAGCCGCGCCTGAAACCCGATTGAAAGGGATCCAGATAATCAGTATCCTCCAATAGCCACAGGAGTTGGAGCGACACCACTTTCTCTACAACTTTACCCAAGAAGGGTAAGTTGGAGACTGGACGGAAGTTCTTTAAATCCGCTGGGTCCAGGGAAGGCGTCTTGAGGAGGGGCCTCACCACCGCAGCTTTTAAGGGCTGCGGGACGGACCCCTCTCTCAAAGATGCGATCACAACAGCCTGGAGCCAGCCGCGTGTCACCTCCCTGCTGGCCGAAACCAGCCAGGAGGGACACGGGTCCAATAAACAAGTGGAGGTGCTCATCGCTCCTATGGCCTTGTCCACATCCTCAGGAGTGATAGGCTCAAACTCCTCCCAAATAACAGGACTAAGACTCGCCCCTGTCATCTCGGCCTGCCCTGTCCAAATGGAGTCCAGGTCTGTCCGAATCTGAGTGATTTTATCCGCCAGGAACTGGGAAAATTCCTCAGCTCTACCCTGCAAGGGTTCTTCGCCCCCCCCCCTTTGCGAGGAGGGAGCGCGTCACCCTAAACAGGGCGGCTGGGCGGGAGTCGGCGGACGCAATAAGGGCGGAAAAATGCGCACATTTTGCCGCCCGTATCGCCACTAAGTAAGACTTAATGCAAGTTCTTAAAAGTGTCCGGTCAGACTCAGCTTTACTGGCTCTCCATCGTCGCTCTAGGCGTCTCTTTAGGCGCTTCATCTCCCGGAGCTCCTCAGTAAACCAAGGAGCCCTCCGGGATCCGCTGCCACGGAGAGGCCGCAAAGGCGCAATCCGATCTAAAGCCCCTGTTGCCGCCTGATTCCAGGCAGTCACTAGAGCCTCAGATGAATCGTGTACCAGGGAGTCCGGTATTTCCCCAAGTTCCCTCTGAAATCCTTCGGATTCCATTAGGCGCCTGGGGCGGAACCACTTAATCGGTCCCGCCTCCTTGCGGTGGAGGAGTGGCGCCATGAAATCCAACCTCAGAAGGAAATGATCTGACCACGACAAGGGTACTGTGACTAAACCCCTTAGTCTCAGATCATCTCTCCACTGCCCCGAGAGAAACACAAGGTCAAGCGTGTGACCTCCCTCATGAGTCGGACCCTGAACTACTTGGGTCAGGTCCATGGTTGTCATGGAAGCCATGAACTCCTGGACTGCCTCTGAGGTTTCACCGGGCGATGGCAGGTTGAAGTCCCCCAGCACCATCAACCTGGGGAACTCAATCGCCAGCCCTGCTACCGCCTCGAGCAGAACAGGCAGGGCCTTTGCAACGCAGCTAGGAGGCAAGTACGTTAGCAGAAGGCCCACCTGAACCCCTAAGTCCAGCTTCAGAAGGAGCGTCTCACACCCAACAATCTCCGGGGCAGGGCTCCTTCGAGGATTTAGGTTCTGGCGAGCTATAATTGCCACTCCTCCACCCCTTCCCTGGGGTCGCGGCTGATGCTGAACTGAGAACCCGTCCGGGCACATCTCGGAGAGGGGAACCCCCCCTCCTGGCCTAGCCAGGTCTCAGTAATACATGCCAGGTCCGCCCCCTCTTCCAGGATTAAATCCCGTACAAGGGGGGCCTTGTTAGTAATCGACCTGGCATTCAACAGCAGCAGCTTGAGCCCAGGGCCCTGACATCCCTGGTTACCAGGTACTCGGGCTGAGCTAGATGGAACCAAACCAGAGGGGCCAGAACAAGGAATCGCTTGAAGATAGCGAATTCTCGTTCCCCGAGAGCGGCCTACCCCCCTGCTCCCGCCATACCTACCTCTCCCTGTTATGACCTTAATACTCCCGTCCCCCCTCACACCAGAGATCCCCTCCTCTCCCCCACTGGTCCCCCTCTCTCCCAGCAGGCCATGCATCCCAGTCATACTGAGCCTGGGGGAGGACTGGAACCCCCCTCCGCTTCTGTTTACACACTCAGCAGAGGGGGGTAGAGACCCAATCTACATTGTAGTACAATCCTATGCAAGGTTTATTCAGAAAAAAAAGTCACATGTGGATTTAGTATGAGTAGAATTGTGCTGTTTGTCCCATAACAAATTGGTCAACATTTTGCAAAGGAGAAGCATTCACACATCCGCAATATAATTAAATTAAATAGCAAATAAATAACATTTTTAAATATTTTGTAAACAACAACTCTATCTTCCACCAGCTATAATTATGCCAGGCTAAAATAGCATAAGTAATATAATTACAACTAAGACATAATTTCTCTTTGCCCTAAAAAACTGAAAACATAGCTATACACATGATTAATTTATAAAGTTAGTTTATGCAAATAATTATACTACAAGTAGCGGCTTTCGGCTTTCTGACATACTTTACCTCTAACATTAGAATAAACTAGAGGGGCAGAAAACAAAGTTAATAAATAAATATATATAAATAAATAAACAATCCAGTGTTTTTTGACATAGGACAGCACAGCCAGCTTAAATATTTTTATTTATTTGTTTGTTTTTTGAAAACCTGATCATAGTTGGGAGTTATAATAGGATATTCCCAGTGGAGGAACACATTCTGAAAAGCCAATCCCAGTAAAGAACATCATCATTAGCTGACGTTCAAAATATATAATTGGACTTAACATGTCTAATTTCCCTTCCTTCCTTCCTTCCTTCCTTCCTTCCTTCCTTCCTTCCTTCCTTCCTTCCTTCCTTCCTTCCTTCCTTCCTTCCTCCCTCCCTCCCTCCCTCCCTCCCTCCCTCCCTCTTTCCAGACCTGAAAAACAATTTAATCCCTAAAAAATGTGCACAGTAAAGTGAAGCGAACTGCACTGGCTGTCTATAGGTCTCCAAGCGCAATTCAAGGTGTTGGTGATTACCTTTAAAGCCCTACATGGCTTAGGACCAGTTTACCTCCGAGACCGCCTTCTCCAACATACCTCCCTAAGACTGATTAGAGCCCACAGAGTTGGTCTGCTGGTGGTCCCATCAGCCAAACAATGTCGGCTGGTGGGCCCACGAATGAGGGCCTTCTCTGTGGCAGCACCGGCTCTCTGGAATACACTACCCCCCGAGATCCGCATTATTCCCACCCTGCCAGCCTTCAGAAAAGCAGTAAAAACATGGCTTTGTCGACAGGCCTGGGGCCAATGATTTTAATACAACACCGATCACTCTTGGCCCCATGAATGATTTATTGTATGGGTTTTTAAATTGTTGTTTTTAGTGTTTTTAAATGTTTTAATATCTATTGTTTTTAATGCTTTTTATATTTGTTGTTGCATGTGAATTTTTACTGTTGTGAGCCGCCCAGAGTCTCTGTGGAGTGGGCGGCATACAAATGCAACTAATAAATAATAAATAAATAATAAATAAATAAGTAAACCTAACACCCTTTAGTGAGCACTTTGAGGCATGTATTTTTAAACGCACAGTGCAAAATGAATTATGAACTATGAATTATATAATTTGAAGTGGGGTTTGTTGTGACCAGCGAAATGTTCCAATAACTTCACTTGCCAGATGACCAGTAAGAATTTGATTTGGCTTATTTTTATGCTTAATCTGACAGCTTCACTGAAATATCTTTCCCCCTTCCCCAAAAAAATCAATTGGTGAAAGCTTTTATGGCATAATGACGAGCATAATTTTGGGCTAATGTCTCTGTACCCACCTGCTGTCGTAACAGCTTGTGCTAGTAAATAAGGTGACACCCTTTATCAGTAACTACAAATTATGGAGATACATTGTGCCAAAGTGATAATGTAAATTTCTCCTTCCAGTTGTTTTTATTTTTTGTTGTTTTGTTTCCTCACCTCAGACCTCCATATTGTAAAAATATGGCCCATTCTTCTCTCTTTTGATTACCATTCTAGGCATTTCCTGCTTTCCTGCATGCTTATAGCAATTTAGCAGCTCAGAACAAATTGGAAAAAGGTTTGAATTAGCAGAGTGGTTTGGGAAAGGACATTTTGATTAAGGATGAATGGGCTCCCTTTCTTTCACTCACACAGAAAAAGCACTGCACATAATTAAGTAACAGCTAGGTGCTATTTCAGTCAGAAAATCTTCACCAGCCCTTGTTCTCATATCCTCGCCGCCATAGCTGAGGGAGGAGATATATCATTGACATTTCCTAATTAGGTCAGCCTGCACAATCCCTTGATGACAGACAATTATACTTCATTCTCATTCAGCCTTATAAACTTGATTGCCTTGCCTCAAATAAGGTTACTATTAATATTAATTACTTTCCTTTTTTCTTTTGGTTTAAGATTAGAATTGTACACAAAACGTACACAAAACAGACAAGAGATATGCATCAATACACTTAACCACAGAATTGTAGTGTGGATTGGTAGATGATGGATGGTCAGGTTATAAAACACAATCGACCTGACAGTATATTCAGACTGCTCTCTGCTGCAAAAACTTCTAAGTGAAACAATGGGGGACACACACACGCACACATACACTATGGTTCTATGACTAAATGCATTAATATATGTGTCCTTGTGAGTATTTGTGTACGCAAGGCACAAGGACATGGGAACGTAGCAAATAAATATTGGAAGTCCTGGACCATAAACTTCTTTGGACATGGATATTTTATTTTTGTATTAGTGTCCCATGTTAGAATAGAATAGAATTCTTTATTGGCCAAGTGTGATTGGACACACAAGGAATTTGTCTTTGGTGCATATGCTCTCATGTACATAAAGAAAAATAAAATACATTCATCAAGAATCATAAGATACAACACTTAGAGATAGTCATAGGTTATTAATAAGCAATCAAATCATACTAGGAAACAAATAAAACAATATAAACCATAAAGATACAAGCAACATGGTTATAGTCATAAGTGGGACAATATAGGTAATAGGAAGGATGAGAAGAATAATAGTAATACAGTCTTACTAAATAGTTTGACAGTGTTGTGGGAATTAGTTGTTTAGCATGTTTCCTGCATACATAATATTTCCTTTTGCTAATACCATTCTTACAATAACTTTTGGGGCAGGTAAAAGAGAAACTGATTGAAGTTGGACATAACATGAATTCTTAGCACAGTACAAGATAAACACACTCCAACCTCAACTTTTTGCTTTTACACATTAATATATAACTAGCCATTCCTATAACACCAAATTTTTCTAATCAACAAAACCAGGGTCAAAGTTTCATTTTTTTTCTTCTCAAGCACAAATTCCAGAAGTGATATCCAAATAAGAACATATTTTCTTCTTTGAATAAAACAATCAATTTCACCATTCCTGCTTTATCTTCCTTGCTACGGAAATAATGTGCATTTCTATTTGCACCTAGTAATTTTTGTGAACTGTCACCATTTTTATTTACAAAATTTATTGTATTCTTTCAAATTATTTGACCTCACTGACTATTAATTGATTAACTAGGAACAAAGGATATAAGGATGCATCAGGATCAGACCTCAGGCTGCGTTTGTACTTAGAAGGATCAGAAATGTGCAGAGGATGGCTTCCCTGTAACACACTGCATGATTAAGGTGACCAGACGTCCCACTTTTGGCGGGACAGTCCCGCTTTTTAATAATTTGTCCCGCGTCCTGCATCATTTCAAAATCCAGCTTTTTGAATTTGAATTTGCCCTGCACACCCCTCTGCCTCCTGCCTTGCCTGCCTCCTCCTGCCAGGGGGGGAGGGAGGGCAGTGAGAGGGGCAGCGGCAGTCTTGCTTGTTCGTCACTGCAGAGCCGAAGAAGCTGGTGGCGTTCGCGGCGCGGGGCTTCCCCACCTGCTTTCCCTGGCCGCCGGGACACCGCCATTTGCGTTCTTTTGCCCTCTGCGCAAGCAGAACGCTTTGCGCATGCGCAGAGGGCAAAAGAACGCAAATGGTGGCGTCCCAGCAGCCGGGGAAAGTGGGCGGGGGAAGCCCCATGCCGCGAACACCACCAGCTTCTTCGGCTCTGAGGCGACGAACAGTCAAACCCGCACCGGTAGGAACCCACCCCTGGTTGCGATGAAGGGGGGATGTTTGGGGGGGTGCACAAAGCTGCAGGATAAGAGAGACAGACACTTTCTTGCTCCCCTAGAACCCCCCCCCCCGTCAATGGTGTCTCGCTTTACAAATATTAAAATCAGGTCACCTTATGCATGATTGAAATTTTGACTATGAAGAAGCACCGTAATATTGATGCTCTTGTATTTTAATATTGGAGAAGGTTTCTGAGACTGCCATGGACACGTAGATCACAGAATAAGTCAATCTACAGTTTTCATTCAAGGCATAAAAAGCAGGTTAAATTATGACATTTTTGGACACATGTGAAGTTCTATCTAGAAGTTATGTCATGGCAACTGGGCTTATTTTCTTGTTGATTTGAGATATTTGCCCATCCAAGCAGCCATGACTCAACTTCCAGACAATTCTACCTGATGACTGAGAAACTTCATTGACATATGAGAAGATCTATTTCTCTTGAGAATTATATAATGCTAGGAAACGTGGGAGGGAAGAGAAAAAGGTAATAACCAACAGCAAGATAAATGAATTCAACCATTAGAAAAAGGCCCATACTGGGGACAGGTTATCCTAAAGACGTTCTTTCTGACTAATCGTTAAGACTTGACACTATCTTTTTTTTTATTGAAAAGTTTTAAAAGTACAAAGTACATATATTTTTTCACTTTTCTCCCCCCCTTCCACCCTCCCCCCTTCCCACCCCACTCCCCTTCCCACCACCACCACCCTGGACTTCCCAGAAAAAGCACAAGGTATAATTTCAAAAAAAAAGCATAAAACTAAAAAATCCTAAAAAAAAAGTTATTAATTCAAAAATACCTTTTTCATCCTTAACTCTTTGTTAATCCAAAGACTTGAAAGTATAATCTAAAATTTCTCAAACCTCTAACATTAATAAACTGTTTGGGTTATCTTAATCTGATACTTTTTCTGAATATATTCAGTCCACCTACTCCATTCCAATATATATATTTCATTTGAGTGGACATTCAAAGTGACACATTTGGCTGAAATGGCCAAGATTTCATCATACCTTAAGGACCACTCAAATGAAGACTTGACACTATCCTGATGGCAGAAATCAAACAATTAGTTTTGCTACCTATACAATAATGAAAAATTCAGGGAGTTTTTTTTTTTAGTTTGCCATTTTGTGTGCTTCCTCTGAGAACAAATTAATTGCTGAGATATTTGTTCATGAGACGGTGAAGAACTGTAGCCTTCTGTGCTTTGGCTCATGTTTGTGAGAAATAACAGAGTTGAATGATAGAAAACTGGAAGGGGGAGTTTTTCAGGACCGCTTGAGAGTTTGATCAATTTATGAAGCTTTAGAAATTTGTGAAGCTTCAGAAATTTGTGATTTGATTGTGATTTGATCTATTTGTGAAGCTTTTAGAAATTTATCTATAAACTTTGAAAGGAAGACAATATAAGAAATAACATTTTTATATGTTCAGCGATAATTTACACTGAATTGCAGGCCAATATTTTTATATTAGCACATTAGATTCATGCATGAGTGCCAGATAATTACCAACATTATACACCATGCTGTTACTGTGCTCTTGGAAATATCTTCGGTGCATATTTGACACTGATGTTGCATTGCTACAAAGCTTTAATAAAGCGACATCCCAATTTTCTCTCTTTTAAAATTATATTCAACTATGTTGAATATGTAACAATGTATCCAGTATTTATAAATGTATAATGTATTATAAACAAGTGTATTTTCAAAGCACACTAACAAAGATTTAAATCTATGTGATATTTAGAATTGCAAGGAAAATCAGTGCAAAGTTCTTGTCACATACTAAAATCCAATGATGTCTCTTCTCAATTGAAGCCAAGTTAGCTGAAAACACAGAAGCACTCCATTTATTTAACATCCAACAAATCTGCCAAGAGATTGAAACTTTGAAATCAAGTCATAATTAGCAAAAATAAAATAAAATTAGGGCTATGCTGTGCAGGATTTTTTGTTGTTGTTTTTACTTTATACTGATTACCCCGATTTTTGCAAAACAAATATGACAGCCCTGGCAAAAATGGGACTATGTATCTATTATTGTGATAGTGAACATGATCCCAGAAAATGGAAGTCATAAAAAAGGTTTGATTTCCCCCTCCTGAGCAATGAGCATATAATTATTTCCATGCTGAAGATCACATGTGGCCTAGAAGGAAGATTCTATTGTGCTGGAGATTCTATTCCATAAAGTGGGCAGAGTCAAGCTATAAATTCAGCTGTAATAAGTGTGATTCTGTAATTCACCTACTTTCTCAAGAATTAGGAATTCTGAAACACACAGTGAATACTTTATAAAACGAATGCTTCCGGTAGCATTAAATTAATGCTTTGTACCATGGTAGTTGAAATGGGTTTCTAGGACTATAATAATAATAATAATAATAATAATAATAATAATAATAATAATAATAATAATAATAATAATAATAATAATAATAATAATAATAATAATAATAATAATAATAATGACAGAGTTGGAAGGGACCTTATAGGTCTTCTAGTCCAACCCCCTGCTTAGGCAGGAAACCCTACACCACTTCAGACAAATGGTTATCCAAGATCTTCTTAAAAACTTCCAGTGTGGAGCATTCACAATTTATGGAGGCAAGCTGTTCTACTGATTAATTTTTCTAACTGTCAGGAAATTTCTCCTTAGTTCTAAGTTGCTTCTCTTCTTGTTTAGTTTCCACCCATTGCTTCTTGTTCTACCTTCAGGTGCTTTGGAGAATAGCTTCACTCCCTCTTCTTTGTGGCAACCCCTGAGATATTGGAACACTGCTATCATGTCACCCCTAGTCCTTCTTTCCATTAAACTAGACATACCCAGTTCCTGCAACCGTTCTTCATATGTTTTAGCCTCCAGTCCCCTAATCATCTTTGTTGCTCTTCTCTGCACCCTTTATAGAGTCTCAACATCCCTTTTACACCGTGGCGACCAAAACTGAATGCAGTATTCCAAGTGGGGCCTTACCAAGGCATTATAAAGTGATATTAACACTTCACATTATCTTGATTCTATCCCTCTGTTTATGCAGCCTAGAACTGTTTTTGGCTTTTTTGGCAGCTGCTGCAAACTGCTGGCTCATATTTAAATGGTTGTCCACTAGGACTCCAAGAGCATAGTCCATGTATTCCTCACTCCTGCCTTTTAAGCCATTTGAACTTTCTACAACTCAAACAAATGTAAATGAGACCTCACTACTTAAGCTGCATTTTTAATTATCCATTCCAAAATGTCTGTTCTGAAAATCACATGTATATTTCAGTGGGCTTATTCATCATTTATTATTCCATAGTCTTTCCTAGCACTGACTTCTTAGCAGCCAGGTTCTTTTATGCATATAAAACAATACAGTCATTACATGGAACAAAAATGGCTCAGAAACTATGGCTATAGATGTGCTGGTCACATAATCTCCTGGAAACACAAGCTGTACTTTGGAGGTGATAAACTTGTCTGAGAAAGAATAGAAGTGGAGAAGATCAACTGTCATGAAATACATGGGAAAAGAAATGAAGACTAATAAATTGGTAAGAAACAAAGTGGAGCATTTGAGTTAGGGAAAAGAAGACAATAGTTAGCAAATTCAGCTGACCTAAGCATTTTGACCTGTGGAAGATCACAAGTTCCAGGCTGGGCGGAACACAACCAATGTCATCCTGGATGATGGATAGATTACTAAAAATGCAGGAAAATTAAGTTCTGGGAAATCAAGTATACCTTGTGCAAATGACCAGAGAAAGAAGAAGATCAAAACAAAGAAGTTGAGCAACCATGTAACATTGTAGACTAAGCTTAATTAATGTTTCTGATGAACTCTATGGGGGAAAGGTATAACTATATACACATGGGTACATTCAAGAATAGCCACAGTCACAAAACATAACTAAATCTGTGCTATTGCAGGCTAGGAGCTAATTAATCACTGAATGGCAGAACCAATTAAGTAATAAAGTAATTTATTGCTCTATTGCATATCAAGCTTTTTTGAAGTCAAATGGGAGAATGACTATGTTGTTACCTGCTTATGTTAAATGCTACTTACATGATTCTACTGAAAGATTTTTCCATCTTTGACTTGTTTCACAAATACAGAAAAATATGAACTGGTTCTTCTTCTTCTTTTTTTTTTTTTTTGCATTCTCTGGATTTGTCTTACCAGATCTAATAATCCCTACATTTCTGTAAGGCTGACAATATGACCATTGCATTTAACAAACATGGATCAAAAACTGTTATTACTGAAAGAGAAAAGAGTGCAAGGACAAGCTGCTTTTTGGGGGGTTGATATGACCTCTACACAATGACTTAAAATAGACAGCTAAAACAGAGTGAGAGTAGAAAGTTGCACTCATCTTTTTGAGAATTATACCTGGTAACACAGCTGCTGTTTTGGTGAAAGATTAAATTTGATCTACAGTAGATCTTGGTAACTCAGAAGCAAACAGACTGAAATCAGATTAGTTCAAGTTAATATAACAAAGAACATGGCAATTGTTTCCCCTACCCTAAAATGTGAAACCCTGATCCCCTGCCTGCCCCATCCCTTCTGCTGCATAGGCAGGAGAAAGATACAAGTCAGTTCTGGATGTCTTTAATAGGTTTTATTTTTCTTGTAGTAAACATGTATCAATGATGTGGGTGAATCCAACATGGTTGCAGTGGAAGGAAATCATTGGAGTGCTCTGCAATATGCATAGGACAATTCACCTAAAATCAAAAGTGTATAAAATGATGGTCCATCCAGTAGCATTATATGGCGCTGAGTGCTGGCCAACTACCCAAGCGTCCTTTACATGCCATGGAGATGTACATATTCCATTGATCATTAGCCGTTTCCTCTCTTGAATACATCAGCAGTGACGTTTGGCAGCAGATGCCAAGCATTAATAACAGAGAAAATGTGGAAAAAACACCTTTAATTGTACGACTACATTTTATGAGCACCACGTCACATGGTGTAGGGAGGGATTCTTAGGTCTAGAAAGACACTCTACAGCTTGCACCACCTACCACTCTAACATTAATGGCAAACTTCCTTTGCATGGAAGACCAAAGCAAGGATCTGACAGTGAGAACAATCAACCAATGGAACAGTTTCCCTCCAGAATTTGTGGGTGCTCCATCACTGAAGGTTTCTAAGAAGAGATTGGACAGCCATTTGTTCAGAAAGATATAGGGTCTCCTGGTGTAGAGGACTTCCAAACTCTGTTCTAACCCTGTTACTGTTAAAGGTGGCAGGACACAATTAACATGAACATGAAAATCATCCAGTTATCTTTGGTTGCTGCGTTTGATCCATGAAATGGTATTCATTGATCTGAAAAGTGGATTCTCCACCTGTGGGGAAATGTTAGGATGAAGAAGAATATATATCAGAGAACTGCCTCCTGGAATCACTGTCTGCAAGGATCCTGTTTCTAGTATTGGCTAAGAAAAGAAAACATTATTTTAATACCATTTGGATGAAGTATTACATTTAAAAACTAAGGGGTTGGAAAGGAAGAGCTATACTATTTTCATTGGTATGTATTTTAAACCAATCATAAGAATGCTGAAGTCTAATAATAGCATGGGCTTAAAATACAAATATTGCTAAGCTTATGTTATTCTTATAATCTTAAAGTCATCAATATGCCACAGGAAGTTGGGTAGCTTTTAAAGCTGATGTATTAAAGAAGAGGTTACAATTTCAATAAAGAGGCCAGTTTGATTAGAGGTTAAGGCACCAGTTAGGAACCAGAAGACCCTGAGTTCTAGTCCCACCTTTGGCATAAAAGCCAAGGCTAAGTGACCTTAGGCCAGTCCCTCTCTCTCATCCCAACTCTGATTACAGGGTTGCTGTTGGGTAAATAGAAGGGAGACGGAGTAGTAGTAGGTGTTCACCACCTTTAAGTTATTTATAAAAATAATAAATGCAGAATTAAGAAATCTAAATAAATAAATTTGAGTATCATGTGTGGGTTGGCCTTAAACAAAAAGAATGTTCTGTTAACAACTGCAGAGATCAATTTCTCCTCTTCCTTCATAACTATAGAAAGCTTATAAAACTATACCTTATAAAATATGAACCATGTTATATCTTATTTATGAATCCTGATAGTTCCTCTGCAGCAGTCTTCTAATATACTGCCTGAAAACCTTCAGATGAACAATTGATGTGACAAGTAATGACATGCTAACATCTTGAAAAGTTAAGCATTTGACAATGTTTTAACAGAAGCACTTTTTGTGTCAGATGCAATGGGTATTCCTTTTCGTCTCTCCTCCCACATTCTTAAAACTTATGTTGACACAAATGGTAAACCCACAGGTGTGGACATAATGGTATACATGCTTGAGCTACGTAAGATTTGATAATCTCAAAACACAATTTTACTCTTATTTGAATGTAAGTTTTCTTTCTTATTTCCACTTTCTTTATATGCATCAAACCATACCTCTGGTGTGCACCCATGTAACAGCAGTGTGAGTCCCTGGCAATTGACACCAGAATTCCACAATATCAGTGCTCAGTCTGAAAGAGGTTCATCTCTTTGTCACTGTAAGATCTCACTGACTTGTCTGATAGATGTTAAGATATCATAAATATGACCAGCTCCTTAGCAGTATTCCCCCTTCCTGAGATCCCTACCGGCCTTTTGCAGCCCTGATAGAATAGAATAGAATAGAATAGAATAGAATAGAATAGAATAGAATAGAATAACAGAGATGGAAGGGACCTTGGAGGTCTTCTAGCCCAACCCCCTGCTTAGGCAGGAAACCCTACACCACTTCAGACAAATGGTTATCCAACATCTTCTTTAAAACTTCCAGTGTTGGAGCATGGTAGTGAGGGTGAGCCCATTGTCTGGTTGTGCTGATAGTCTTGTCTTCAGAAACAATTGGCTGACATTTATGCTGTTTTTTAAAAAACAGAATTATTTGTGTTTTTAAATATTGGTTGTGTTCTACTTTATTGTTATTTGTTTTAATTGTTAGCTGCCATTTATTAGCTGCTGTATACTTATCTGAGATATATGTCATATAAATATACTGAATAAATAATCAAACAAATAAATAATATCACTATAGCCTTGTTCATATTCATACAAACAATAATCAATTTTGTATCCCTCACTAATTTCCTCATTCTTTAACCATAAACCATGAAATCAATCATGGTATATATTTAAATTATTTATTTGAGTTATGAATATATAAACACAAAGTAAACTACTTGTCTGAAACAAATAATATTCATTTCAAAAAACAAACACATTAAATACTGACTTTTAGGAATATTTGCATATCTCATAAATTCTCTATTCACTCTATAGTTCTGTTCCCATACTGATCCTCTCTCCTTGTTCTATCACACACGCTTCCTAAGTATCCATTTCTACTGCATTTAATTTTCTTTTATGTTTCTCCTGACATTCCCAATTCTCATTTCCAAGGTAGAAGTGTGATCTTATACCCAGGCATTTCCTGCTTCTTTCAGCAAATGTTCATTTCTCATAGATTATACACAATGTATTACCCTACTACAAGTGTTTTCACCTCTGGAAATTTCCTATCCATTTTTCCACCATCAGTAAATTTTATACCAACTTATGCAAATGTATCTATCAGCTCCATTTTACCTCTTTTTTTAAAAAAAAATATAACTTGCAATCATTCATTCTTGTTTTCCTTGTCAAACACAGCTATGTTGGTCTTTGGTACATTAATTTTTAGGCTTTTTTTCTTTATAGCCATGTTAATACATTTTCCTCCTGTCCTTGAGGAGCAGTTAGAGAAATTCACCCCTTTTCCTATATATATTAGTTTTTCCCTTTCCTATAAATAGTTCTAATTATAACCATTACTTAATGTGTTAATATAATCTTAAACCCTGAATCAAATAAAATGAAATATTTATTATAGTCATAGACCAGCATAAGAAAGGTAAGTACAATCAATTAAAATGATACATTAGAGCAGAGGTCTTCAAACTTGGCAACTTTAAGACTTGTGGACTTCAACTCCCAGAATTCTCCAGCCAGCATAGCTGGAGTTGAAGTCCACAAATCTTAAAGTTGCCAAGTTTGGGGATCACTGCATTAGAGTCTAAAAAAGGAAAAAGCTTGAATATTTGGAAATTATACATATTAAAACCACATATACATATAAAAACAAGTGTCTAAAAGAGTCTAAAAAGGATGATAGGAGCATTAGACAGATGTAGATGAGCATAAAGGTTAGTTGTGGAAGACTATATCCAATTAACAGAGCACTCTAGTATGATGAACAAGCTACTCATTAAGTCTAGTTTATGGCACAGATCATCCTCTGAACACATTTTAAGAGACTTGTGGAACACTTGAAGAATAGAATCTACGTTTATTCCCAGGACAATGCTATTCCAGAAGCAGAGTCCATGACAGAAGACACACTTCTTAGTTCCATAGGAAGATGCCATTTCACTGAATGATTCAAACACACCCACTTTGTCTAAGCATGGGCAAATAATTGGAGACAAATGAAGTTGTCCGAAATTGCTAATAATAATAAGTAACAGCCAATTGAGAGGATGTAGCAATGGTTAGTTTACTTGTAGGATCAGAATGTCTATTTGATATTCTAATTATGTAAGCGCAGCATCAGTTAGGCATATTGATTCTATGGTATGTTAATGTTCAAGAGGTGCCCAAAATGCAGATCTCCGGATTGTGTCCTGATTATGTGTTAGATATCCCTCTGCTACAGATAGGGAAGAGCATTTACTTTCATGATGTATTGTATTGATAAGACTTTCGAACAGCTTAGGGGTTTGGCTATGCAAATATTCTGTATATGTTCCAACATTTCCAGATCTCAGATATAAAATTAAAGATAACATAGAAAGATTTGGCTGATAAAAGGGAGCTGCATCCTACTTACACTATTTTGGTCTTACTTTCATTGTTAGGATCAATTCACGGCAGAATGGTGGAGAAGGTTAGAAATTTGATGGGATAGTTAAATGATGTTCAGAATTATCAGAAAGGTACCAATAATTATTGATACACAAAAGAGCATCATTGCCACAATCACAGAAACGTATGTATACAACCTACAATAAGATATTTATTGAACTCTTAGAAAAAGAGATCCCTATAGATCAGGGGTTCCCAACCGGAGATGCGAGACAATATTCGAGGGAGTGTGAAAATTTGGGTTTAGAAGTTTCAAAATTATAGTGTGTATGTATAATTATATGCATATAATTATTTATTTTTAAGGGGTGTGAGAATATATCAGAAGCATTCTAGGAGTGCGGGGTATAGAAAAGGTTGGGAACCCCTACAGTATAGATGTATTCAGAAATATAGGGAAAGCCTTAAAGGAATTTCATTTTTTTTCTCTTGTCTATCTCCCACCTACCTCAACTGGCATAGCAACTTGAACTGTAAGATTGGGCATCAATGTACCATCCTTCTTTCCTAGACTTATTTTGCTAAATTACAAATCATATAGAAATAAAAACATTGTAGTCTGCCTTCTCAAAAGCTTTGTTGCATCCAGTACTGGATTGGGACATAAGGACATTTTATATTCTCCATTATCCTCTCAGCACATGCTGGAGGTTGGAAAGAAGACATGCGTGCGCACATACACACACACACACACACACAAACACACACACACACACACACACACACACACACACACACCAGGGGCGGATTCCATTTTTTTACTACCACTCTGTGGGCGTGGCTTATTTTGTGGGTGTGGCTTGCCAGCCATGTGACCGGGTGGGCGTGGCTTGCTGGCCATGTGACTGGGTGGGCGTGGCTTCTCAGACTGCTGAAGGGAGGGGAACTGAGATAGGTCCTGCCGCCCATTCCCCCTCCCCTCAGCAGCTCGAGAAGCCTCAAACGTGTGAAAATGCCTAGGATCATCACCGCGCGTTTGTGGCTTCTCAGACTGCTAAAGAGAGGGGAACTGAGATAGGTCCTGCCGCCCATTCTTTCAGCATCTCACTCGCTCCCTCAGCCATCCTCCCCTGCTTGGACTCACTGTGGGGTAGGAAGGCAGCGCATGCGCAGTGCCGGAAGCTCGGCTTCTGGGCATGCACAGAAGAAATTTTTTTAAAAAATTAAAAAAAAATTTTTTTTAATGGCGGCATCCAGGCACCGGCAACCGACCGCACCGGTACTGTGACATCACCAGCGGGCCGCTAACGGTGCTATAGAGAGGACCGCACCGGTAGGAACCCACCACTGACACACACACACACACACACACACACACACACACACACACACACACACACACACACACACACACACACCTTCTCCAAGTTGATATTCAGTAGGAAGTGCCTACGATCTCTGGCTATTTTGTAAACAAGCCTCTTACAAATCATCAGCCGCTGTGCATTTCCTTTAGATTTCAGGATGAGTTTCCATGTGTATCAGCTAATCTAAGGATCATCCACTGCATTTTGAGACAAAAATGTTAATTCGATGTTACCCAAATTATCATTTCAGCTGCTTGGCATTTCATCCATTGACCCAGCAAGTGATAGGATCAATGTTGGTTAATGTTGTGCATTGGGACTTGGCATTCTAAGATTTGAATGACTCCAGGTGTTAATAGTAAGCTTCAAGGGGTGTTTTACCCCCATTGTCAGAGACTGTAACATTTCAAGGAAAAATATGCAGGTCTAGATTGCTATGGATTTTTTTTGATGTACTTCAGCTACACGTTATGACAGTGAACTGCGAAGCTTTTCATACTCCAAAGAAGAGTTGCTTAAAATATATGTTCAGCCTGTTATAGGAATATGTAAAACTGAAGTTGTTTAAGTACATTACCAAAGTGTTTACTTGCATGTCCCCCTTACTTTACATCAAGTGCCAAGTTGATGGGAAATCTATTTTACATGTTAAATCAAATTGTAGCTTAAGAAAACACATTTCATGCAAGAGAAGAACTTATTGGTGAATACTACAAAAAAAGATTTTTCTCTTAGTAGAACCACTTGAGAAGAATGGAGTAGATTGCTATTAACTAACTTTGATGAATAATGATTTATAACCGTTGCCTACAACTAAAAATCAGATCAGGGATTGATAACCAGGATTGGCAAATCCAAATAAGAAAGCATCTGGAATATTCCTCCCCCACAACGCAGGCCAGTTCATACTCTTTAATTTGATTGATTTGTATAAGAATAAATATTGTTCTGCTGTCATGAGAAAAGGTCACTCCTTCTACAAATTGGTATTGAATAATGGATAATCCTGAGAATATTTGCTTAATCAGAAACTCACAATATGTTTACTGGAATTAAGTTCCAAGTAAGAATGTATAGGATTTGCATTTTCACACGAAGAATACCAAAACAAAACTGTATAAGTCTACTCAAAAGTAAATCTCTTTGAAAACTTCCTAATAAAAACCATGAATTACTGTTCTTTAATCAACTAAGCATAATTTCTCTTTAAGCTGAGAGTTTGTAACATTTTAATGTGAAAAGAACAGAAGTCGTTTTCTATTCAAAGGCCTGGATAGTAACTCTGTGTAACTGTGGATCAATTGTTACATTAATCTATCTCTCTTTTTTTTTGGTAGATAAATGTTGTTTTGCCCAGAAAGGGTATTAGTGGATTCCATTAATGGCAAATTTAGTAAATTTTATCTAGAAAAATCTATGGAGAACTTAGAGCCGAGGTGGCGCAGCAGTTAGAGGCAGGTACTGCAAGCCACTTTAGCTGACACTGATCCGCAGGTCAACGGTTCAAATCTCACCGGCTCAAGGTTGACTCAGCCTTCCATCCTTCCGAGGTAGGTAAAATGAGGACCCAGATTGTTGGGGGCAATGTAAATATACACATTGCTTACTGGTGTAAACCGCTTAGAGAGTGCTTGCACTGTAAGGCGGTATATAAATCTCACAAAATAAATAATAAATAAATAAATCTCTACTGTTCTCTTCCCTTCTCTCTTGATCTCATTCATTTCTCTTTCAAATGATTACTATTTCAAGATTCAATGAAAGACTTATATCAGTGTTATGGCTATGTTGAACATGTCCTCTGATGAGGAGCATGGGGAGAAAGTAAAGTTTAGGGACAATATTTGGTGATTAATGATTTTAGTAGTGGTGAAGCTACTAAAATTGAAGCTACTAATTGAGAAGTTCCAGCTAACCCTGAGGTTGTTTTGCCTGCACCCATTCATAACCTCTCAGACTCCAAAGTCCAACCACCCAATCCAGTCCCAAGCAGTACTGGATGCAAGTATGCTTTTGAGAAGGCTGACTACAATGTTTTTATTTCTATATGATTTGTAATTTAGCAAAATAAGTCTAGGAAAGAAGGATGGTACATTGATGGCCAAACTTTTAGAAGACAGTTGTTTTGCCAATATCTTAATAGAGCAACTGTTAAACATTTGGCACAGGTCAGGACTAAGAGAAGACATGAGACACAGTGAAATGGAATCTAGAATTCTAAGCATAATACAGAAAGGTAACCATGGATGAGCTGAAGCTGGAAAAGTTTGTCAGTGTCTGCTTTTATGGAGTGAAGCCAATCAATCAGTCATGCTGTGTCTCTATCCAATTCACAGCTGTAGCATTTTATTGCTTAGGATTAGCTCTTCTGTTTGTTTGTTGACAAAGTTCCTCAGATCTATCAAGCTCCGATCCTTGTTATTGAACCTTTATCACATTCCTCTGCTTAGGATTGGGTGGTTACATGGAAACTTTGTGCAACCAGGCTACAAAATGATGAAAAAAAGTCCATTTTAAAAAAGCCCCGCCTCCACCACCAATCCAATGACTTCAAAACAACACCATTGCAAGTAATGTTGCAGTGCCTTTTCCCATATTTTATTCCTTGTTTATAAAATTGAAACAATATTCACAATAAACCATATGTACCGATGCTTCATACATCAAATTTATATTGCTTTATATTTATTAGGAATTCCTAATTTATTCCAAAATGCTTTGTGCTTTGTCTGTATATGCGTCACATACTGATGACTCAGAATCATCTTTTAATCAACCAAGACTCCTGGGTATTTTTCTTCCCTTCCTTTTCTGCAGACTTCCATTGTACTTACATAATTGCCTTTGAAATTATTATGAGACCCCAAATAACTTTCCTTTTTTATAGTAATAATAACTATAAGCTTTTTTTTCCCGTACACATGGGTATTAGTGATATTGTTCAATGTTTTCTTTTTGGTTTGTGTTGTAGAATTTGACCTTTTAGAAACTCAGTTATTCCAGCATTTTTCTTCCCCAAAGAATCTTTTCTCCCATCATATTTATCTTTTATTTGAACTTTTCTCTGTGGTATACTAGAAAGGCCAAATGGTGCTGTCCTTAATCACAGTTTTATACTTCTTGATTGTTGTAATGCTGACTTGCTCTTTCCACACAAAATGACCACTTTTACACTCTTATTATCCCTAATTGTTCTCCATTTGATTCCTGTTTGCAGAGCATTAATGAGTTTGTATTTGCATAAATGGGAAAGTAGATACTGTATGGCTCCTAAACAATACTCTCATAAACCTGCAAAGGGACTCAGGCATAGTCTGAGGAAGATTTAAATGGGAACTTTGGGGTTCACACTATCTTGTTAAGTAGGGCTATGTGATACTTTGGATTTGAAGGTACAAAGTTGTTTTATAACTCTTTACAACTCTTTAAATCAACAAATGCTCTGTCTTACACATTGGCAAAAAAAATCAGAATACAAAATACAACCTTGGAGGAAACGAACTTGTAGATGACCCTCACTCCGTCAAAGACCTTGGAGTACTCATATCCAACCACCTAAGTGCTGGAGCCCACTGTAACAACATTGCCAAAAAGGCACTAAGAGTTGTTAATCTAATCTTGCGTAGCTTCTTCTCTGGCAACATCATATTACTAACGAGACAATACAAAACATTTGTTAGACCAATTCTGGAATATAGCTCACCTGTCTGGAACCCGCACTGCATATCAGACATAAATACAATCGAGAGAGTCCAGAAATATTTCACAAGAAGAGTCCTTCACTCCTCCGCTCACAACAAAATACCTTATTCCACCAGACTTGAAATACTGGGATTAGACAATTTACAACTACATCGCCTCCGATCTGATCTAAATGTAGTTCATAAAATCATATACCAAAATATCCTTCCTGTTAATGACTACTTCAGCTTCAACCGCAACAATACACGAGCACGTAATAGATTCAAACTAAATGTAAAGCGCTCCAAATTCGATTGCAGAAAATACGACTTCAGCAACAGAGTGATCAATGCTGAATCAACTGTCAATCAACTGTCCTATTGTCCTCTTTTATCGTTACTTTTTACTTATGTTTATACAAATTACTACTATACATGTTTGACAAATAAATAAATAAATAAATAAAATAAATAAATAAAAATCTTCTGCCAGGATGATGTAGCTGCCTTTCAGGTTGTAGTGTAATCTCAAGAAAATCCATGTATTGTTGGAGAAGTTCCAGACAAGCATGCTGTGCTCATCTTTTACAATGTCTCCTCTTCCTCTTAGATGTGGTGCAACTTTGCAACCCAAAGGGTTTTTCTATTTGGAATAAACTCAGATTTAGTTCCTATACCCTATTCTATTCAAATACACTATTTGAGCCATGGTGGCACAATGGTTAGAATGCAATACTGCGGGCTAATTCTGCCCACAGCCAGAAGTTCGATCCTAACTGACTCAAGGTTGATTCATACTTTCATCTTTATGAGGTTAGTAAAATAGGGACCCAGCTTGTTGGGGGCAATATGCTGATGTTTACAAACCACTTAGATTGCTCTGTAAAGCACTATGGAGCAGTATGTCAGTCTAAGTTGCTATTGTTATTCTAGGAGCCCCTAAGGATACTGTCAATTAAGAGTAGAACTGGAATTAGTAATGATGAAGATCCAGATCCGACTTGGGAAAATTACATACCATCTTAGATTGTAATATCAGCTGTTTGACTTTATCCTTTTGTTCTCCACGATAAACTCTCAAGTGAGTTATATTAAATAGAGCAGAAGATAGCTAGTGTAGGTCTATCCCCATCAATTTTAATTACCATAGGAGTTTCTGAAGCAGGAAAAAGGGCTAAACAATTTAAATATTGTTAAAATATGGGAGATTGCCATCTAAATTGATAGACTTATAAAAAAGGTCATTAACCATTGATACATTAGAGGGAGTCCCTGCAAATTGGCAAATTATCTCTAAGAAGCCAAACTAAGGAGGACATTTGCAGAAATACATTTCAATGCAATTTCCACACCACTTTTATAGGTGTTTCTCCAAATGGTTTTGCCCATGTGATTCTGAAGAATGGTAATATCCAAATCTATTGCTAATATTATAGCAATAAATGCACAATTATCACTTGTTGCACCAATTCTAGTACATTTTCCAAGTAGATCTTCTTCCTTTTATCTTTCTTTGTTACTGACAGATACAAACCATGAAGTAACACTTCAGGCTGCAAAAATTTTCTGTCTTATTTACTGATAACACAATAATATGTTAAAATATTTTAATTTGCAGTAATTGTATTTATTGTTTGTTGGGGAATATTATTTCTAATTGATCTTCGCAATCATTGTACTGTAATTGAAATCATCATTTCAGCATGTGACTAGGAAGATATTGAGAAAGTATTGTTTTTGCTTTCAACTGTCCCCCAAAAGATGCTGAGAAACTGGAAAAAAATGTGCATTTAAGAGTGACAAGAATGATAAGGGACTTGGAGCTAAAATCCTACGAAGAAGAATTAAAAGGAACTTGGTAGGCTTAGTCAAAAGAAGAGAAGGCTAGGGAGAGATGTGATAGCAGTCTTGCAACACATGAAGGGATGTCACAGCATGGAAGCTGTGGATTTATTCTCCATAGAGAATATCACAATACACAGCACAGAGAGTGTGGATTTATTCTCCATAGCACCTAAGGGTAAGACTAGAAGAAAAAGATAGATGCTCTCCGGAGAGAGATGCAGACATGAATTAAGAAGGATTTTCCTCTCTGAAGAGGCTCAGTGGCTCAGTGGCTTAATGATGCTGGAGATGGCCTTAGTTCTGGCGGTTTGAGCCTCTGCATGGTGGGGTGAGCTCCCCTCACTCGCCTCAGCTTCTGCCCACCTTGCAGTTCAAAAGCATGGTTTTTTTGCAAGTGAATAACACAGGTATCACTTTGGAAGGAGACGAGCTATGCTCTGTACAGGCCATCAGATTTCTGACGGCTCTGAACTTTCCCGTGTGCTGCCCATTTGTGAGGCATTTCTGGGAAAGGAGGAGGTCTTGGATGACACTGTAGGAAGAGCCAATCATCTTATCTCGGGAGTAGGGCGGCATATAAGAACCAAGAAATAAAATAAATAAATAAAATAAAATTGTCTCTGGTGCAAAGCCATCACCCCTTCCTGTGGCACACTTTGGGAAATGCACAAGCGTTTCCTTTGACAAGCCTGGTATCATGGCAAGCCAAACCACTACTCTGCAATAACATTGTGGTCTCCTGGTTACTGGACTAGGGGTTGGATTAGAAGACCTTCAGGTTTCTTCCAATCCTATGATTTTGTAATTCTATGTCGTTCAACAGCTGAAATCTAGTTACTTGGCATCATATTGCATCATCCATTTAAGGTGTAATTTCACATTTGCTGAGCTCACCCATACAATTGATACAGAAAGCAAAATAAAAGATGAGGGAGAATGGAAATAAAATTGGGATGCATCATATAAAGCATCAAATGTGATGGAGAAGTGATTATTTTTTATTTTCTCTTAAAACATTTTCCTTTAGTTCTTGCAATTAAAATATTGAGGGTTTGGCATTAACATTTTGAGGATGACTGAAGGTCACAATGAATTTGTAGTAATGGAATATGGGCTGGCTCTACAATTTCTTGACTTTTTTTCTTATGTGTGATTTGTTTGTTTTTTAAGTGGGGGAATTGGTGAATTTTCTTTGTTTTATAAATTATCTCAATTATGTCTTGTGTTTTAAGATTCTCTCTCTCTCTCTCTCTCTCTCTCTCTCTCTCTCTCTCTCTCTCTCTCTCTGTGTGTGTGTGTGTGTGTGTGTGTGTGTGTGTGTGTGTGTGTGTGTTGAGGGGTAAGTCTGCCATTTCAAATATATATGCTAGGAATCTATTTATAGTTATGTCCTATATAAAGATATGATATAATATGATAATCTAAAATAGGCTAGTTTTATTGGGGCCATCCAGATCAATTAGTGGGGTATCATCAACACACTGATGATTATTGACCCGTGGTAATGGAAGACCTCATTCAGATATACTGCATAAATATAGTTTTTATACTGTTATTTTATACTGTATTGTGCATAAAAAACAATGGACACAAACAAACAAACAAACAAACAAACAAACAAGAGGGGAGAAAAGTTAAATATTTGCAGAAAGGCTTTCACCAAGCCAACATTTTTAAAGCAACCACAATGTCATTCATGAAAAGATTTTCTTCTCTCAAGTCAACTCTTGTCTTGAAGATAACATAGAACTTCATAGAATGTTACAAAGAGAGGTTGTCACATAGGATGAGTCCTATGCAGATATACAGCTGTGAACGGCTCAGATAACTTAGTAACTTTAGATTGTTCTTTAAAAATCTTTTTATTTACTCTGACAACTTGCAGTGAAACTGAGTTGAGTTGTACATAAGCACACTAGAGGTTAGATTATTAGATCCACTGAAATTGTGCAGCTAATACGTTTGAATAAATAAATAAATAAATAAATACATACATACATACATACATACATACATACATACATACATACATACATACATACATACATAAATACATAAATACATAAATACATAAATGCATAAAAACTAGATTGTTGGAACAAAGAAGAGTTGTGTCTGTGCATGCCATGTGGATATCTGTATATATATTTTCTTGTTTTGCAAAGTTCCTTTTGCATTAGATTACTATTCTGCACAGATAGTGTCCAGGAAAAAGAAAGCTTGAGTGTCATATAAAGGTCGCTTTTAATGATAAACATATAACTTGATCTATTGCTGCTGAACAGAACAGTTAATGCTTGATCTAATGTTCAACATTTAAGAAGACGAAGCTTTTATGACTCTAGATTTGTATTCAAATTACCAATACCAAATCTCAGTGTTTTAATTAGATTTCTGGAATAATTCAGTTTCTCGAAATGAAGAGAAATTGGTAATGTTCCAATATTTTATGTGGGTGAATTCCTAGCCTGCTACATTACTCTTAATTATCATATAACCCAGAAACAATATAAAGCTGAATGGATTTAAAAATCTATTAATACATTAATACTTACTGTACATATTAATAGTTATAACTGAAAGTTGAAAATTGAATTTAGTATATGGTAGGAATTTCTGTAATACAGATTTGTTCACTTTGGCTTTCACAAGCTAGAATAAAATCAGTCTAAATATTATTATTAGGGTTGGTGAAACAGTTAGCCTGATGTTTAGACTGGATTGGCATTTTTATCCACCGATCAAACTCCTGCCCAAGGACCTGAAATAGGCAGATGTTGTTGTTTGATGATGCTAAAAGTATTGTCCCAGGATGTAAGTGTTCCCAGTAAAGCTGCTTTTTGCAATTGACTGATGGTGATTTTGTCAATATAGATGATGTTCAAGTGGTGCTCCAGTTGTTTTAATGAACAATTAAATTCATAGTCTAAGATTGGTAAAAGCCTAATAATTCAAGTCCCAACCAAGGACTAAGAATTATTAAGTTAATGTATGAACTGATGAATTGTTAATGTCTGAAATTATTAAGGTAATGGCAAGCTTTCAGTGGAATGGTGAGCTGGTTGGAAGGCAGATTCTGGTCAGATTCTTATCTCCCTGGATCAAGGGGAAATAGACCACATGGATCAAGGTACCTTCTGATTAAACTGCGGAAACAGAAACATTTTTGCAACTAGACCTGGATTTGAACTTCTGGGACCCCTGGAATTCTATCTACACTCCTAACTACAATGAAGTCAATAGACACTAAAGTATAACTTTAAGCAAAAGGTGGACAGCTATCAATTTGTTAAGAGACGCTATAATTTTTATCCTTCAATGAGCTGAATATGAGACTTGATGGCCCAAATAGCATGTTCCAACTCTATAATCTTCTTACCAACCTTCCTTTTGTCAACCCCTTAAGAAGTATTTCTATGTTTTTAACAGATCTATTAAATGTTTCATGTTGGGTCCTGCTGAGATTCAGGATACAAGTGCAGGTGGTTGTGCAGCCTTTTTCTAAATACATATAATATAATTCAGCTTTTTGCTAAAAATAGAATGAAATGGTTCAGACAAAATTATCCAAGTTATAGATCATTTCTACCTCACATACCATTATTGGGATGCAATCTTGAGTCTATTATTAAGTTAACAGAAGAAATAGAAATTAACTGTAATACTAACCAATTAAACTTATCCCCAGCATGTAGAAGATAAGCATATTAATTCATTGCATATAAATATTAAGGATATAATACTAAAAATATGAATAATTTTAGCTGGGGAATGGCAATTTGGGATATGGCCTGAGGACAACTCAAGAGACATTGAATTGCTTAGGTCATCACTTTAATAGCACTTGGAAATGCTCAAACCAAACTAAAAGAGATTGTTCTGTAAGTACCATAACACGTATAGTAATTATCATAAATCAGCATAAACTGCTAAGAACAAGTCTTGTGAACTAATGTTATCTCATGTTATGATCCATCTTCCTTAACAGATTATGGGAATGAAGTAGACATAACATAATTTGATTTCAGAAATGTTTGTATCATTCTAAAAAATCCCATTATATGATGATGAACATACAATTAAGATGCATTGGAAGGCATATCAATTACAGGTAGTCCTCAACTTACAACTGAAATAGAGCCTGCCCATTATGATTGTAAGTCAAGACAGCTATAAAATGGGTCAATCATGTAACTGACCTGAGATTATGATCTTTTTTTTTTGCAGCACCAATTCTGTGGTCATTAAGTAAACCAATGATTCGCTATCAGTTTGGTTTTGCCAAAAACTGGCAATAAATGCTGGCTTTCAGCCAAACTGTCATAAAATGCAATCACATGACCATGGGACTCTGCAAACTCCCGTAAATGGGCCCAGTTGCAGAGTGTCCACAAGTTTGATCACACAACTGCAGGGGAGGGCCAATCATTAGAATCTGGGTCAGCAGTGGGTTGCTCCCGGTTCAGCCTGGTTCGGTGAACTGGTAGTGGCAGCGGCGGGAAACTCTGCCCAACCGCCCAGGACGCAGAAGTGTCACGAGCGCATGCGCGTGCACAAGCAAACCGGTAGCGACGGGATTTAGAACCTACTACTGATCTGGGTCATAAGTAGCTTCCCCAGTACATCCATGTTCACTTTGAATGGTTGCTAAGTGGCTGGTCATAAATCAAGGACTACCTGTAGATAAGAGTGTTAAAAATAATTGTCAAAGAACGACATCAATGACTCATTATCAAATTGCTGAGAGATATCAAGTGGGAGGCCACAAAATTAAATTCTAAATCCATTACTTTTCATTAATGTTACCAACATATTCATTGAAGATGTAGGTACAGTGTTGACCGAATGTATAGAAAACACTAAATTGGGTAAGATGGTAATCTTTTAGAGTAAAAGAAAGAAGTACATTTCAAAACAAATTCGGGGGAAAATGGACTGAATATAGCAGAATGAAATGTAATAAAGTACATTTTGCTTAGGAATGAAAAAATGTAATGCATAAGTGTAGTATGACAGATATGTTCCTTAGTAATATTTATGAAAAAGTTATTGGAATACCAGTTAACTGCAAACTGCATATGAGCAAAGGTGGAAAAAATGGGCAATTGCTATTTCAAGTTGCATCAAGTTGCAATATTCAAATCCTTGGAGGGATCTTTTGTTTAGCCATGAGGGGAAAAAATGACAGGTAGAGTCATGCAATAGCACTCTTCAAATTCCTGGAGTGGGGGGGGGGGATGCAAAAGAGCATGCAAAACATAATAAATATGTGATCTGTTGTTGTTTCTCATTCCAGTTTGCAAAACACATAATAACAGATTTAAGTTACAAAGAAGCGAGGGATCATAACACAAGAAGCAGTTAAAAATTGGGATTAATTACCCTATGAGGTGGTGGGTTTTTCTTACTTATTTGTTAAATTTATTTGCCATCCATCTCACCGCAAGGTGACTCTGGATGGCTTACATTAAAAGTGATAAAATCATAACAATAATAATACAAAATTATAATTAAAATGGAATGGAAGGGTGCAAATTGAACAGGGGGAGGGAGGTGGGACTAACTACTATTAGTCCACCAACTATCTCCAGCATGGTAGGTTCTTCATTTCTTCATTAAATGTGTTCACATGCAGACTAAACAGACATCAGTCTGAACATTTTAATTTGGATTCCTGCACGGAACAAGAAGTTGGACTACATGGTTCAACCCTTCCTACACTATCTTTCTAAATTTTTTTGGAAAAATCAAAGACCTGTAGGAGGAAAAAATGTTTTTATTTATTTATTTATTTATTTATTTATTTATTTATTTATTTATTTATTTATTTATTTATTTATTTATTTATTTATTTATTTATTTATTTATTTATTTATTTATTTATTTATTTATTTATAATTAAATTTATATACCGCCCTTCTCCAGGGGACTCAGGGCGGTGAACAGCCAAGTAAAAACACAATATAAACATTAAAATATATATACATTTAAAAGAAAATATTAGATGTGGCCCTGATTTAAGACAATACAATTAAAATTTGGTAAAATCTTAAAAACCCCAAAACCTTTTCACGTCAGCCCGGCTTGATAAAAATAGTACGTCTTGAGGACACGGCGAAAGGTGGCCAGGTCATGAATGGTTCTTAAATCTGGAGGGAGCTGGTTCCAGAGGGTGGGTGCTCCCACAGAGAAGGCCCTTCCCCTGGGTGTCACCAGCCTACACTGCTTGGCTGATGGCACCCCGAGGAGGCCCTCTCTGTGGGAGTGCACTGGTCGATGGGAGGCAATTTGTGGCAGCAGACGGTCTCGAAGATACCTAGGTCCAATGCCATGGAGCGCTTTGAAGGTAGTAGCAAGCACCTTGAAGCGCACCCAGTAGACCACCAGAAGCCAGTGCAGCTCACGCAGGAGGGGTGTTATATGGGAGCGCCAATTAGCCTCCAAAACCACTCGCACGGCTGCATTCTGGACCAGCTGGAGCCTCCGGGTGCTCTTCATGGGAATAGTAGAATAGAATAGAATAGAATAGAATAGAATAGAATAGAATAGAATAGAATAGAATAGAATAGAATAGAATAGAATAGAATAGAATTCTTTATTGGCCAAGTGTGATTGGACATACAAGGAATTTGTCTTTGGTGCATATGCTCTCAGTGTACATAAAAGAAAAGATACATTATGTTTGTACATTGTGTTAAAAATGTCCAGAAAAAGATATCCATATTGTAGATATATTCACCAAAAACAGCAGATTCTCTAAGGTTTTTCTTCCTCTTTTTTTAGTTTTGCTAAAAAAAAATGTATGTTACAATATATGTCAGGTCCCAAGAGCCAAGTATGATACATGGAGTTATTTCTGAGTAGTTTCCCACAGACAGAATCTTGCCAGACTAAAATAACAATCTGTATAAGCATAGATATACTCTGTGAACTGCTAAGGAAGGGCCGTCTTAGTCCTCTTCCTGCCTATCAGTTTCCAAGTTCTTCTGCCTCTTTGCCCTCTGGGAACCAGCACTTTCTTCCTGGAACTCCAGATGACATTTCACCACATGATTTATTTCAGACTAATCTACATACCCTTATCCAGGTTTTTCACACAAGATATGAAAGATGACTTTTGGTACATCAGCCACAGATGCCTACTTCAATTAGCAAAACCCACAGCAACTGAACAACTTTTCTATGGCCTTGACTCTACATCATCCTTCTAAAAACCCAACACTTTGAGTAATCTTTACGGATAGTTGAAATTATGGAATTTGTGAATCCAATGCTAACCAAATAAATCATTTTCCATGAGTTTGATTTTGTTTTGCAACACTAGTTAATGCATTCTTACCTCTTGGTTGCCTTTTAGTAGAGTTACAGCTGGATTGTTGCTATACATGAAGTCAACAGCAATTTTCATTTTAATCCATCTGTAACAGAAACTTGAATCCACCCTGGGTAATCAAAAGTGGGAACGCTTAGGTAATCTGCCTCTTTCTATGTTTCTTTTGCTGCCCTTCACTAATTACTTTATCATTATATTGTCAATGGCATTTTTGCCTTATAGAGAGAGGCAATGATGTCTATTTTCAGCTGGAACCCCAAAGCAAGCCTTTAGGCAAAAGAACACAGACTTTTCATTTGGAGCACCTGTTGACACTGCTAAAATAGCTTTGTAGAAAAGTTGTAGCTTGTCAGTCAATATTCAGTAACGGAATTTCTAATCCATCTGGATACCCCTAAGCTACTTAACAGCACAGGCTTTTAATGTCAGGAAAACAATAACATTATTGTCACAGTGCACCTTGAAAATGTGCCTATGAACAGCTTTGGTGATAGCACTTAGTGAATAACTGCAGCCAGATTCATGGCAAGCCAGAGGAACAGGGTAGCTTAATGACAGCTGAACTCTACGACAGTTAAGAGAAAAATCATCTCTGAGACTTCGACATGTTCTCTGATTTCCATTTTTGCAGGACTCTTTATATTCGAGTGCTAATTGGAGAAAATAGTCATGCTTTTTGATATGATAAGAATCAAACCTAAATTTAAATAATTGTTTTTTTTTAAAAAATGTAGTAGAAGTGGTTTATATTGTGCCTTGGGTTCTGGAAAGAAAGGCAGAATAATAAACTATGATTACACAGTTATGAACTAATCTGCAGAGAAATGTCAGTATGCCAACAATGGGCAATTTTTGATTCTAAAATAGCTTTCTGCATTCTATTCCATTCCAATTCCAATTCCAATTCCAATTCCAATTCCAATTCCTATTCCTATTCCTATTCCTATTCCTATTCCTATTCCTATTCCAATTCCAATTCCAATTCCTATTCCTATTCTATTTGTGTGTGCATTATTGAATTTTGGTAGCAAGAATGCAAAAAATTGTCCAAGTCCTTGGTTTAAAAGAGAAAACATGCACAACTGTGGTGTAAGCACCAAAAAAGAATGAATACATAGTGTTTAAAGACCAGAACAATTAAAAACCCTAACTTTTTCTTTGTGTGAAACAAAGAAAGGAGAATCATTGCTAGCCTTGCCATTCCACACCAATGTGCATTTTCCTGCTGCTTTCAGTCTTGAAAATCTTGTTGCTTTATTGGGCTCCATATTGTCCTAAATTGGTAGAGGAACAATCATGAATCATGAACTTCTGTTGGAAGAAAACCAAATATTTCCTGCCTGCATCCCAACTTCACAGCCATTTCTGGAACAAAATATGAGGAATTACACAAAAAACAAAAGGTAACTAACTTGACACTTCTAATGAAAAGAAGGATTGGAATGACATGATAGCAGTGTTCCAACATCTAAGGGGTTGCCATAAAGAAGAGGGAGTCAACCTATTCTCCAAAGCACCTGAAGGCAGGACAAGAAGCAATGGATGGAAACTAATCAACGAGAGAAGCAACCTAGAGCTAAGGAGAAATTTTCTGACAGTGAGAACAATTAACCAGTGGAACAACTTGCCTCCAGAAGTTGTGAATGCTCCAACACTGGGAGTTTTTAAGAAGAGATTGGACAACCATTTGTCTGAAATGGTATAGGGTTTCCTGCCTGAGCACAGGGTTGGACTAGAAGACCTCCAAGGTCCCTTCCAACTCTGTTATTCTGTTTTATGTTAATACAAGGTTGAAATTGGCCAAAGGCAGCAGCTGATTCAGAGATTCCACCCAAAGATCCTTTCCTCCACGAGACTATCACTTCTAACTATAACATTAATCAAGAAGAAAACAAGCATAAAATTATACCTCAACAGGGCTGACCCTAGAGTGCCCCCCTTTGGAAAACAGGTTAATTACATTTTCTAAGGATTCCTAAGTGGGAGGTGGTCTTTTTCACATCTTCCAAGAACATAGACAAGTTTTCCTATATAAGGGGCTTTCAGGGGAATGCTCAGGGTGCCCACTTCTAATTGTTGACCTGATACACTACCTGTATTCTGTTCTCTTTATCTATACTTCAAGCAACTGCCTATGTTCTGCATTCTTTTTCTTGTCCTGGATATGAGTGAATCAAGATCTTCTAATTCTTCTAAAATATTGTCTATAAATGGAGCCCAGATCTGCTTTCTCAGTTTTTCCCCATTTCTGGGGTTTACATGAGAAAAGTTTTCTATCTTGCACTCTTGTCTACATGAATCTTTTTTTTTTTAATTGTTAATATGACTGTTCCTTCCAATTTGTCCCATCTGCTACGCTGCAATTGTCTCAACATATTTCAAAGCAATAAAAGTGTTCTTTTCTATTACTTGCATCAGTTAATAATAATGTTTGCACTATACTATATTATTTATTCTTTGCAACACATGTCTTTCAATTGCAAAAGACTAAAGCTTGTAAATGTTTATTTTTCCTCTGCTGCTCATTATTTCAACGGAAGATCAAAATGAAAATAAAATAAACAAGCATAAGATAGAGAGAAAATAGAAATGATTGCTCAGAAGAAAGTTGATATGAGCCACTGGACCTATTAAGTTCCACATTTTCCCTATGGCTATTTCCAAATTACTTTGAAAATCCACCAAAGATACAGGAACATAGAATGATGACCAGACTTGGTTGTTTTCCCCCCACCTTCAATAACTGTGGAAATGAGCTGTCCTTTTGGTCAGAACTGGAGCTGTGTGTCAAAAAACTCTCACACAATTCACAATGGAAGTGGATGACAAAGATCCTTTTGAAGGTCTCCCTTCTCCTCCTCCTCCCCTTACGAGACCCAGGCTAGGGAATAGAGGGACTGGTTGTACTTTTACAGAAAGCTTTGTTGACAATGCTCCAGGGCTTTGTGATATTGATGGCAACTCAAATGAAGTTTGCAATCGCTTTATGAAAAGTTTGTTTTAAGTGCAAATGCTTGAAGAACCTGGGGTATTGATTCCTGGATGATTGGTTTGTTGTTGTTAGTTTAAAAGAGTGGTTCCTGCCAATGTCTGAAGGCCTTCTGCTATTTGGCTGCCATTCAAATGGAATTTGTAGCTGAAATGTTATGAAGTTTATAGTACACATTGTTGTAAATGATATTGCATACCTCCATTAATTTCCCCATTCTACAGAAAGGACTTGAAGCACAAAGTCAACCACTGAAAGCATAATAGAGCTGGCATTATTTTGGTTGCTTTTGTTTTGTTTTGTTCAAACTATCTCTCTCACTTGCCAATTGGATTGATTTTAGCATAGTTCATTTTATCACTAAGTTACGGAACCTTTCTGAGTGATTTTATGAAATTGTTATAAAACCATTTCAATCACCTTCTGCATTTAGATTACTGGATGTATTTCACCCTTAGCCTATGCTCTTTCCCCTCAAAATTATTGATATCCTTGGCTTTCAGTAGTGATATTGGACCCAGGTAGACCCAATTTGTTTTACTGAGAGAAGATTTATGTTGAGTAGTGGGAATAATGACAGGAGATAGACTTCAAAAGGAACTTCTTTACTTGGCAACTTCTCTGTATAACCAACAACTTTCAGTCTGACAGCTAGCCCTTTTATAGGGAGCAGTCAGATGCATCAACCAATGGCATTTGAGTATTTTCCCGCTCAAACGCTGGACCTGGGTTAAACCATGTAGGCAGTTGATACATAACAATTTATGCCTGCATTTAATAAAGAAGTTGATCTATTTAGGCATAGAGATTGTTATATTTCATTTTATTTAAAAAAAAGGTTGTTGGCTCTTCTTTTCTTTTAATGGGAAAATAGATTGTGGTTGATTTGGAGCATTTCCAAAATTTTCTGAGTTTTAAAATATAGGCTTTTTGGGAAGGTACTGCTCTGATGAATTTTTGTGACTCTCCTGCTCACTTTTGTTAACCTCTTTTATACAATAATGTTACATTAAAATGAAATTTGTGAAAAGCATCATTGAAAATTAGGACTGTTTGATATTTTCCCTTGCTCAGCTTCTTCTTTTAAAAACTGTAAACTGGGGTGCAGTTTTTTCTACACCCTAGACTTTCCAAAGTCAAACATAGATTACAGTTGACAGCCAGTTCATCTCAGCTATAAATATTACTGACAAACCTTAAGAAGAAACACAGATCTAATTAACTGTATAATCAGACCTGCATATAGCTGTATGCATATAACATAAAGTACAGCATCTGTTTTTGAATTCATTGTATACTAGTGGCCAAAAGACTTTGCTAAAATGCTATTAAACTTTCTGGTGCTTCTTCAGAATCTAATTTCAGTTTTCCAATAATTTCCTTTATGCTTCCTATGTATGCCATATCATTCAAGACAACGGCAAAAAAATCATTCGGGCTTCAGCACTATTTTATTTATCTTTCTTTTAAGCGCTTTGTTCTTTGTGCTGGTATTTTTACAGATCCCAAATCTATTTTATTCCCAGCACCTATTGATCCAATCCTTGCTCTCCTTTCACTGCATGCCTGTCTTCATGACATCCTGTTTAGGAATTGAATGCTTTCAGTAGTCAATGCATATAAAAATGAATTATAGTCTTGATAGCATCCTAAATTGCCTTTATGTGTCTACAGCTTCTTGAATTAGATTTCACTTTCCATTTTACTTTCAAATGTCAGGAAGATAGCTGTGGCCCAATTTTGAGTGTCAGTCAATTTCTAGTGTTGTCAGTCAAGTAATATATATATATATATATAGTCGTAGGATTCAATCTAGTAGTCAGTATTATCCAGGTAAAATTCTGGGCCAGAAAAAGGCCTTAGAGAAGACCTTATTCTATTCCTTCCCTCGGCCTAATATTTTTTCCTTTTGTCTCCAACAGTAAAATAACAACCAATACTTACTTAGACTGGTTTTTCTACAACAGACTGTCTATTAAGAACATTTTTAAAAAGTTTTAAAGTTTGATTGCACTTCTAAATATACTGGATTGAATTAAGTCTGATTAAACTGATATTCTTTATGAATGCTATTGTTTTAGCTACATAAAAAATTACTCTCAAGAGAATGAGTTTTTTTTATTAGTACATCATTTTACAAAATGTTTTCCAGAATTCCATTATTTCTGCTTGTAACTTTTAGCCTGTAAGTCAGTTTGGTGTGGTGGCTCAGGTGCTGAACTAGATTTAGAACACCTGAATTCTAAATTTGCCTTAGGTACAAAAGCAAAAATACCAAGCAGTGGAGTTGCCATGCATCTACCACAACATACCGTCATTAAGGGCATTCCTTAGCCTCTTGGATAAAAATAGGAGAGAGAAATAATGAGAACACTTGTGTCAGTCTTAATCCTCGCTGATGAAATGAATTCAGAGACACAGTATTATAGAAGAGACCAGTAGTGGGTTTCACTTACTTTTGCTACCGGTTCGGAACTGTGAACGCACATGCACGCACGCTCGCTTCGCTCATGCATGGTGCTTCTGTGCATGTGCAGAACCTTCTGCGCATGCGCAGATCGTCTGTGATGACATTTGGGCAGGTTGGCGAAGTCCCCTGAACCGGGGCAAACCGGTAGCAACCCATCACTGGAAGAGAGTATATGTAGTTCAGGATTAAACTGTGGAGTTCTTGGCTCTCTGAGGTTGGTTTTTTTCTTAAAATCATTTCATTACCCAGCTAGGTAGACTCCCCAGAGAGCAGGATATCAGAAAGAATTAGGCAAAATATGATTGCAAGGTGTATAAGTCAATTTGAAAATCCTGAGTGTTCAAAGCAAGGCCATATTCTAGGTATAGAGAAACAAGATGGCTGAGTACCTCTTGTGTCCAGGCTTGGAGCCGTATACATATGAAATGTTCTTATTGCTCTGTGTCCAAGCAGTGGCACTGCTGTTTTTTTCCAGAGTCTGAAACACTGCAACTAATTCAAAACCTGAAAGGATGGAAAAGATGGGATATAGTGAAGGCTCCAGAGTTGAGTCAACACCTCTAGATGGTTTTGACTTCTTTGTCTCTGAGCTTTGGATCTCTCTTTCATTTTGAGCTTCTACAGTTGAACAGAAAGTGAAGTACTGTGAAGTAGCCTTGATACAAGTGGGCAAATTAAGCCAATCTAGATTCACGAAATCAATGAATTGTAAACCATTTCATTTCAGCTGGTCCTACTGTGCCTGGTCCTGTGTATGCAGACATATAGGAAAGTGTGTATAGAGCTGCTGCCAAAAAAAAAGTATATAACTGCTATAAATTTATTAATCTACTACTAATAATAGAAAGTTTTATAGATAGATGATAGATAGATAGTAATAATGCTACACCAATTCTATGTTGATTGACAAGTAAATTATGTAGATATTGCTCAATTTAAAACAACAAAAAGGAACGCTGCTTGGTTTGTTTTAAGCAAAGAACTTTGCATTTGATTTAGGCCCATATAAGAGCCGAGGTGGCGCAGCGGTTAGAGTACAGTACTGCAGGCCACTTTAGCTGACTGTGATCCCCAGGTCAGCGGTTCAAATTTCACTGGCTCAAGGTTGACTCAGCCTTCCATCCTTCCGAGGTAGGTAAAATGAGGACCCAGATTGTTGGGGGCAATATAAATATACATTGCTTACTGGTGTAAACCGCTTAGAGAGTGCTTGCACTGTGAGGCGGTATATCAATCTCAATAATAATAATAATAATAATAATAATAATAATAATAATAATAATAATAATAATAATAATAATAATAATAATAATAATAATAATAATAATAATAATAATACCAACTTTCAGTAAAACTTTTGAAGTAATTGCCTCAAATAGTAAGTTAACCCTTTTCTAAAACTTACTTTCTAAATACATTAATTATTTGTGCTACCTATAACATTTATGTAAGAGATAAGCACACTAACTTATTATGTTTGTTATTGAAAACATATCTGGGGAGATTCCTTTAGTCTTGTTTTACATTTATGCTGCCTATCTAAATTAATACATTCTATAAAGGCAACAATGGATATAATACAAAACAGACTTTCCAAGTCAAGTACTTTCAAGATAGACTTGAAAGAATATGCAGTTATGGCCATTTTGGATTGCCATTCTGAAATTTGTTCACTAGATACATCTGGAAGGTATCAGGTTAGGGGATACTGCCATAAAAGATTTATTGAAATCACCTTGAAAAAATATTTATATGGGCATATCTTGGTTTGTACCACAGTTTTTAATAAGTTGCTCTGGAATCAACATGATTAATTGCATATCAATCCATTAAGTCTAATGCTGAATTAACACTTATTTAGCAGTAAAGTGTGGCTATCCAGATATTGCTTAATATAAATCCGGTGAATCTGTTTGGTTTGTGGGGAATAACCTTGGAAGCATCAATTTTTTTCCACCAAATGACAAGTACCAAAGAAGATTAGAAAATTTAATTCCTGCTTACTTTTCATTAGAAATTAAAAGACAATTTTGTCTTGTTTGGTTCTGAATACTTAAAAATGTCATTAGGATGGTCTAGTTATTCTTATCGGTTCCTCTCTGGAAAAATAAAAGCCATGACTTTTAGATGACAGTGTGAATACTATGACTATGTGATGCATTGAATTGTATTCCAACATGTTGTTTTGAAGAACATGGGGTACAAATATAGCATCTGTATATGTCTTTTCCCAGGATCATCTGCCAGTAATAGAGGGGAGCCACTTGGTCTTAGAAAAAGACACAACTGTTTTAAAAAGTGGCAGATAAAGTGCCAGATTTACATCCTCCATACTCACCAGATTTAGCGCCTTCAGACTATCATCTCTTCGGCCCCATGAAAGAGGGTTTGAGAGGCAAACATTATTCCAGTGACAAGGAAGTGAAAACTGCAGTGAAGAAGTGGCTCAAAGAACAGTCAACAAAATTTTACGAGACAGGGATACATGCTCTCATTCGAAGATGAAACATTGCTATTGAGAGAACCGGTGACTATGTTGAGAAGTAGGGATGTGATCCACAGAGGACCAGCTTCATTTTGATGTATGCTACATGTTCCTGTGTTGGTAATTATACCTGTCCTAAAGAAAATGGCATTATGTTTTGACTCACCCTCGTATATACTCTTGCGTTCAATAAATCATTTAGGAATGGAATTTGAATTATAGTACAAGCCTAACATGTGCATTATTTGTTCTCATATTAGAATATTGTAGTTTGTTTGTTTGTTTTTACTAAGATTACTAATTTTGTCTACAATTCCTACAAATAATGGCTTTTCCTGATCACTGGAATGCTATCAACCTCAACAGCTAATTTTTTAGCTTTGATTCCTGAAAACTCAGCCTCTTGTTTTCCAAGAGTGCAAAACAAGGATCTCAATCACACAGATTGCGTTTGTGCATGTTCCAACACTCGGTTTCAATGCACACACAGGCATATTTAATGCATTGTGTGCTCATTGTGTGTGCAATTGGATTGCCAGGTGAAAAGGTCATCTTAACAATCATGATTATTTCTTGCCAAAGACATTGAGGGAATGTAATTTTGGAAGGAGACCATTTCTGATTTTCTGCCGGAATTCTCAAAGCTTCCCTTTCTCAACTTTTCTAGGAGAATGCATCACAGATGAAGTAGAATCGATTCACAGTGCTGATATGCTGTAGTTTTTATTTTTCAAGGGATTTTTTAACATTGTTGAGATCACAAATGTGGAGTATCTAACTGCAGACAATCTGTAGTGTAGGACTGGATTATTATGAATTTGTAAAATTCCAAAACACTCTATTTTTTTTTATTTGGAATCAAGGCATCTTTGCTTTTCCCCCCTACCCTTTACTTTTGTTATATCTAGTAAACATCTTTAGCCCAGATATCTTTCACTTCAGTCCAAGCTAATTTGTATGTCATGAAACACTTTCTCCAAGTGAAGCAGTAACCTTTGTACCTTTCCTCTACATTAAATTGCACTTACTTATAATTGCCTTAATTGTAATAACACTACTCAAAATTCCTCGCTGAGGGGGAAAAATTGCAAAGAAGGTGCAAGGTAATTGTTTCTAAGCATACAAATTTTAATTAACCACATTGCAGACGGCTCAGAAATAAGAGTCTAAAGACTTGAAAAATCAATTAAACAAAATGTTTACAGATGGGAACATAACTATGCACACACAGCTTGGAAACAGCCTATTTACAAGCCTAGGTTCATATATTTGCAAGGACAACATCCACCATATTCTGATAATTAAAATTAAACTTGGTAAACAGAAATGGCAGTCGTGTTTATAACCATTTATATGATATTTACTTTCCACTGTTGTTTATTCTGCATTGAGCATGCTTAGAAGGATGTCCGTTCTGACCAAATTAACTTTTGAAACTGCTGTAAAATACATATGGCTATCCCAAAGTTGCTTTTTTTAAGAGGCAACTGGTCCCTTCTTTATTTTTCTTTGAACTCAGAACTTCAGTTCTGAACTGAAGAAGCTTCTTGGATGAGAAGCGAAACGTCTTCAAGGAAAAACAAAGAAAGCCAGTTGCCTCTTGAAAAAAAGCACCTTTGGTACAATCATGACCTGGATGACTAGAAATCTCCATAGATACATATGGCACATATGGCTATATATTAGAAAACACTGTTATTTATTTATTTATTTATTTATTTATTTATTTATTTATTTATTTATTTATTTATTTATTTATTTATTTATTTATTTATTTATTTATTTATTTATTTATTTATTTATTTATTTATTTATTTATTTATTTATTTATTTATTTATTTATTTATTTATTTATTTATTTATTCTTATATGCCGCCCAACTCCCGAAGGACTCAGGGCGGCGTACAACAAAGAGAAATACAAGAATAATCAAAATTTCATAAAATTTAAAAACAGTAGAAAATTTAAAAAAACAGTATAAAAGCAACAACATCCATTCAGCAACATACATACTTGGGGGGTAAGCTCGAATGGGTTAAGCTGTCCCCCCCACCTGCAGGAAGAGCCATGTCTTAACCGCCTTTCGGAAGGCCAGCAGAGTGGGGATGGTTCGGGTCTCTGGGGGGAGCTGGTTCCAGAGCACGGGGCCAGCCACAGAGAAGGCCCTCCCCCTGGGGCCCGCCAGCCGGCATTGCTTGGCCAACGGGACCCGGAGGAGGCCAACTCTGTGGGCCCTAACCGGTCGGAGGGAAGTATGAGGCAGAATGCGGTCCCGGAGATATCCTGGTCCTAAGCCATGTAGGGCTTTAAAGATGGTGATCAACACCTTGAATTGGACCCGGAGACCGATGGGCAACCAATGCAGCTGGCGGAGTATCGGTGTCACATGGGTGTACCTTGGCACACCCACCACAGCACGCGCAGCCGCATTTTGCACCAACTGAAGTCTCCGGATACTCTTCAAGGGTAGCCCCATGTAGAGCGCATTGCATGTTACCATGTCATTAGAGTCTATATTTATATTTCCAATGCAGACAGTTAGTCCTATTTTCTATTGTATCAACCTGAAAATATCTATAAATAAATAATGCCGGTAGGAGGTTTGTGATTTCATCCAATAAACAAGAGTCTAGTGACAGACTTTTGATGAACAAAATCACCACAACTGATTCCAATTACCATTTCAGTGGAATAGATGGTTACTTGGGTAAAGTGACCAGATTTTTTTTTAAGCGGGACAGGGGGCGGGCCCGCCTGGGTGCCGCCATTTGAGTTTTGCCCTCTGCGCATGCGCAGAATGCTGCGCATGCGCAGAGGGCAAAACAATGCAAATGGCGGCGTCCAGGTGGGGGGGGAGGTGGGAGGCCTTTCCTCGCCTCCCGCCTCCCCTTCGGGAGCCGGCAGTGGCTTGGGCTGGCAAGCGACGAGCGGGAGGCGGGGAAAGGAGGCAGCCGGCAGCTTATCTGTGAGGCGGCGCTCCCGCAGCAGTCCATGGCGGGCTCGGGGCTAGGTCTCTGTGCGAGCTCCAGGCATCCAAGCGCCGCGGTCTCCCGGTCGCCCGCCCGGCCCCAGGACAATGGCGGCAGTGAGGCGACGGGGGGAAGGAAGGGGAGGGGGACGAGGAAGGGCTGTTTGCGCCGCTGGAGGGGCCGCTCGTGAGCTCAAACCGCCGCTCTTTTTTTGAGATGACGGCAGCGGCGACGGCTCCTCGTCCCTCACCCCTCCACCCGCATCCCAACAGCAGCGGCACCTCCAAGGGCGGGGCTAGGGATGGGGCGGGGGAAGGAGAGGAGGAGGAGCCCCCCTTCCCCCTCTTCCCAGCAGGCAGCCGGCTCGCTGAAATTCCGCTTTGCAGGTAGTACCTCTCTTTTGTGCTTCCCCTTCTAAGGTGACCAGACGTCCCGCTGTTTCGGCATTCTTTCCAAAAAAGCGTGACTTTTTGAAAAGAATGTGGGACGCGGGACACACGCTTGAAAAGCGTGTCTGTCCCGCCAAAAGCGGGACATCTGGTCACCTTATACTTGGGTTACTATTCAGTTTGACTTGCTTGCCGTCTTAGCCTTTCTTGATCAAAATTCTGAAGCTGTAAGTTTGCAAGAGCAAAAATATTTTTCTGTGAAATGGCCTATGAATGGTACTTTGCATAAACAACCCCTTTCTAAAGGATCACCTTTTAATTAATTAATGTCCTTAATTAATTGTCACTTAATTTCCTTATTGACTGACCAGATTAGGCCTCAAATGTTCAAATTTAGACTCTGTCTTTAATGATATGACTTGAATTTACTAAAGCCCAAATCGCATATCTTGTTTTATTTCTTATCATGGCCAAAAATATTTCTGTTTCTTTTTAATAGATAATCCTTTTGTTTGCCTCAGGCTATCTCTAAAGCAAGGAGAATAAATTGTTGATAAATTAGTGTGAAAGGAACTTGATCAGTTGTGTCAATGGCTGGAATTTAGATGTTCACTGAGCAGTCTTAGGCCATTTCCTCACAAGTGATTTACAACATCTTCTATGATCACTGAGCCATTGTTAGGTGAACCCTGTCTTCATTAGTGATATATCACCATTGAATAAATGGATGATGTTAAAAAGACACTATAAATTATGGAGTATGGAGATCACCCTGAAATGATTTCTAGGCCATAAAGTCTAGCCTCTTTTTCATGCAAAAAAATCCCAGAACTACAGAGCCCTCAATAAAATCCACAGCCTCTACTTGAAAACAAACTGCCAGTTAACCTTCTATTACTTTGTAATTGTTCTATCATTAAGTTACTATCAAGGGATTTCTCTTAAATAGAGACTAAATGTTTAGTTTACTAAACTGTCTACTAGTGAACAAAACATTGAGATTTGCAAAAGCATGTTGCAAAAATTTGGGAGAAGATGTTGTTGGTAGTACCAACTATAATTGGGGCATTAGGCACAACTCCACAAGGACTTAGAAAGAATTTGAATTGCTACAACCTGGACCAAATCAGGATAGCACAACTACAAACAACAGCACTCAGCACATATAATCAGTTGCTATCTTTATGATTATCCAGCCCTGAAAAAGAAAACCAACATTGGTTATGACACATAGTTAATGGAATAGGAAGATTATAGGTTGTGCAAGCAAGATATCTGTGCTTTGATTGTTTCATGCTTACCTTCATGCTTAGAAGTTTGGTCTAGTGATTGAGGCATCAGGCTAGAAAGCAGGAGACTATGAGTTCATGTCCCACCTTATCAGTGGTGGGGTCCTACCGGTGCAGTCCACTCTGTCGTTCCAGTAGCGGCCAGCAGATGGCGATATTTGCGCGCGACCACTTTGGTGCCGTCTTCGGTGCGTGTGTCGCCATCTTTTTAAAAGAATGTTTGGGCTTTTTTGCTTCTATGCATGCGCGGAAGCAAAATCTCACTGAAATCTCATGAGGGGATGTACGTGCGTGCGAGATTTCGGTGAGATTTTGCTTCCGCGCATGCGGAAATCACACGAGGGGGCACACGTGCATAGTGAGCGCACGCACACATGAAATGTGGAGATGCACGCAGCACACCGGTATCGGTAAGTGAGCAACCCGCCCCTGCACCTTATCCATGAAAGCCAATTGGGCCAATTGACTTTGGGCCAATTACTCTCTCTCTCTCAGCCCAACCCACCTCATAGAATTGTTGTTGTGGGGAAAATAGGAGCAGGCATTATTATGTATTAATTTTGTAGCCTTGAGTTATTTGAAAAAAATAATGACTGTGGACACAAATTAATTAAAAAATTAAAATTATTGAAATTATCTTCTGGCAGTTCTAGTTCAGAACTGTGCTGTTCAAGATGTTCTGGAACTTTCATGTTATTTTATGTTTTCTCATATCACAGGGATTTTCAGTAGATTCCTTTAGACAAAGAAGGCAGTTCAAACCATTATTTAGACCCCTTTCAGCCCAATCTTGGTGAAGACCCAGATTGTTGGGGGCAATATGCTGACTCTGTAAACCGCTTAGAGAGGGCTGTAAAAATCTAAGTGCTATTGCTATCTGCCTGCCCTAATTTCTTCTTACAGTCATGATTGTGATTTATGTTTTTTTTAGAAAGTAGTTGTTGCTTTTACTGTTTTTTGAGAGTCCAAAGGACAATTGTTTTTACTGGTGGTAGCCATGAAGGTCGCCCTGCCTATTTAACTTATATGCAGAGCACATCATGAGAAAGGTGGGGCTAGATGAATCAAAAGTTGGAATTAAGATTGCCGGGAGAAATATCAACAACCTCAGATATGCAGATGATACCATTCTAAGGGCAGAAAGTGAAGAGGAACTAAAGAGCTTCTTGATGCGAGGGAAGGAGGAGAGTGCAAAAGTTGGCTTGAAACTCAACATTAAGAAAACTAAGATCATGGCATCTGGCCCTCTCAATTCCTGGCAAGTAGATGGGGAAGAAATGGAGGTAGTGACAGATTTTATTTTCCTGGGCTCCAAGATCACCGCAGATGGGGACTGCAGCCAAGAAATTAAAAGATGCTTGCTCCTGGGGAGGAAAGCTATGACAAATCTAGACAACATACTAAAAAGCAGAGACATCACCCTGCCAACAAAAGGGTGTATAGTCAAGGCTATGGTTTTCCCAGTTGCAATGTATGGCTGTGAAAGTTGGACCATAACAAAGGCTGAGCGCCAAAGAATTGAGGCCTTTGTACTATGGTGCTGGAGAAGACTGCTGTGAGTCCCTTGGACTGCAAGGTGATCAAACCAGTCAGTCCTAGAGGAGATCAACCCTGACTGCTCTTTAGAAGGCTAGATCCTGAAGATGAAACTCAAATACTTTGGCCACCAATGAGAAGGAAGGACTCACTGGAGAAGAGCCTAATGCTGGGAAAGATTGAGGATAAAAGAAGAAGGGGATGACAGAGAATGAGGTGGCTGGATGGAGTCACTTAAACAGTAGGTGTGAGCTTAAATGGACTCCAGAGGATGGTAGAGAACAGGAAGGCCTGGAGGAACGTTGTCCATGGGGCCGCGATGGGTCGGACACAACTTCGCAACTAACAACAACAACAACAAAATAATCTTGAGTATTATCCTATCTTCAAGGTCCTATTTAGTTTCATCTAAAGTTGTTCCATTGCTTAATTCCATTCTATGACCCAAAGCTCCATCTAACACACTTGTAACAACAACATAGGATAAGAAGTGGGTAGAAACTATAAATCACATCATAGCTAAGATATTTCTTATTTACGCACAGGAAAGTCCTTCCCAAGAAACATCAGAAAATTTGATGCATGTCAAATGAATAAAAATAAATAATAATTTATGAAGAAAAGCCATTCAAACAGGAATTTTCCAGGCAGTAAAAGAATAACGTAACAAATCTCAAGCATGTATGTTGCTGAGTTTCTATCGCACCACATTGGATGCTATTCTATCCAGTTCTAAACTCTTTAAATCGTTTAGCATGGGGAGAGCCTGAAGGCAGACAGAATGACAATCCCTGAGCCAGAATAACATTAAATGTTTGTCTTGGAATATAGCCAGTCTAGGGCACAAAGAAACTGGACACTTCCTTTACTGATTATGCAATGCTATTTGAAGTTATAGAAATGCAAGAATCCTGAACTAGTAAGATAAAAACTCCTTGGATTCACTTGCTCAGTTTTACAGGCTTTGCAGAGTGAAAAAACAAACATAAAGGTATGTCTAGTTTAGTGAAAAGAAGAATTAGGGGGACATGATAGCAGTGTTCCAATATCTCAGGGGTTTCCACAAAGAAGAGGGAGTCAAACTATTCTCCAAAGCACCTGAGGGCAGAACAAGAAGCAATGGGTGGAAACTAAACAAGGAGAGAAGCAACTTAGAACTAAGGAGAAATTTCCTGACAGTTAGAACAATCAATCAGTGGAAGAGCTTGCCTCCAGAAGTTGTGAATGCTCCAACACTGGAAGTTTTTAAGAAGATGTTGGATAACCATTTGTCTGAAGTAGTGTAGGGTTTCCTACCTATGCAGCGGGTTGGACTAGAAGACCTCCAAGGTCCCTTCCAACTCTGTTATTATTATTATGAGTCCTACGGGATTGGGCGGCCTATAAGAACTTTAAATTAAATTAAATTAAATTAAATTATAAGGTGAAGCTGACCATTCTTGCTTCTACAAGAGTTATATGCAGTCTCCATGATTTTTTATGTAATTTGGCAATGACAATCATGATCAAGTTTGGGCAACATGGTGTTCTTACTGTAAATGTATATATCCCCCTTTTAGAGCTCACGTTAAAGTGTAAGATACTTGTCCAGATTGGATCTTGGATAATGAATTTGACATACAGAATCCAAAAAACTGACTTGATCACTAGCAATTGTAACATAAGAATGGGTTCTATATTCATGTTTTAGAATTAAACTTCCACGGCAAGAAGAAATCTCTTATTATCTTGACAATTGAAGGATAAAATATTTAAGCATGCTGACTTTTTTCTGACTCAGTTTGCCAGTAGACTGAACACTTTATATCGAGTGGGATGTTTAATGCCCACTTCATGAATTCACATACTGGTCCAGCCTGGAGACAGCATATTTTGTTATGCTTTCAGGTAATCTTACAACTCTAGTCGTCCAGTTGTGATATCTAAAAAAAACATGCATAGGCAGTGAGCACAAAACTTTAGTAAAACTTTCCTTTAGCGTGTAGGAAATTAAATGAATAGGAAGTAACTGTACCACATTTCATTTGCTATTTGGTGTGTGCCATTTGAGAATAAAATGGGCACTGGAAATGAAATATGGGGTTTCTGGATGCTGAAGAAATGTTTTGCCTCTTTCCTACTACCTTGAAAGTGTAAGTATTATTGAGACATTTCAGAAAGTGATTGAAGACCCACATTTTTTTTAATCCTGGGAATTTTGTCCCACTTGTTTCTGCCTTTCCTGAGCAGTAATTGAAATCTTGGCTTGGGCGGGATTGTGTGGCTACTAAGATTTCTTGTTACTCGGATGAAATTGTATAAAGCACAAAGCAGTCATTCAATTTCATATAGCCTGCTCTGTCAAAAGAAGAAATGAAATGTCCCACTAAATTGAAAGAAGAGAGATGACCAACAAAATAAAGGGTGGCAGTTAATTCAGACCACTAGGTCAAATGTTCTGGTGGATTATAACGGAAAGGTCAGAGGAATACTTCTGGGGTGATTGTTATGCTCCAGTCAGTTCTTGATCTTGCTTTGTTCAGAACATACTTCTGACCTTGTACCATGTACAAATTCAGAGGGCAAATTCAGTATTTGTTTGCCCCTTGTCACTCCTGCTGAAATTAAAGAGATGACATTGCAGTTATTCTTATTTTAGGTATGGTCAAATTATTCTATCATTGGCATATAGTCCTATTGATAGGGCACAAGAAGGTTCTTTGCCTATGAAAAATAAAAGAATTCAACTGCTGCCACTGTCATTAATTTGACCATGTTTTTCTGTGATTAATGCTGAAGATGTATATCAGCAGCAGTGCCAAGACTGACAAAGGGAACAGAGAGGCTGTTCTAGAGAAAAAAGTTAAAAATCTGGGTAAGAAACAATATAAGAAATTGTTTTATCCATTTCTGGATAATAATTACTTTTTCTATTTTAGCTTTTTCAGAATAATGATAGCAAAAAAAGTGAACTTACTTACTTATTATGGCTCTTTGAGTCAGTGATGACTCAATGCTGAACAAGTCCCTGTAGTTTTCTTGGCAACATTTTGGAAATGGTTTCCCATTGTTTTCTTTCTAGCACTGAGAAAGAGTGACTAGTCCAGAAGTGGGTTCCTGCTGGAGCTGTCCAGTGCGTAGCTCCGGTAGGGAGCAGCCGATTGCGCAATTTGCGCGCAACTGCTCCGGAGCCCTCTCTGCTGGTCCGTCGTGCGTGTCGCCATTTTTTTCGATGAATTTTTGGGCAATTTTGCTTTTGCGCATGTGTGGAAGCAAAATCGCACCGAAATCTCGCAAGGGGATGCGCGCATGTGTAAGATTTCAGCGAGATTTTGCTTCTGCGCTTGCGTGGAAGCAAAATCTCACCGAAATCTCTCTCTTGCGCACGTCCTCTCACAAGATTTCAGCACAATTTTGCTTCCGCACATGCGCAAAAGCAAAATCATACGAGGGGACACACGTGCATAGCGCGCCCCCGTGCCCAAAACGTGGAGATGTGCGCGCAGCGCACCGGCACCGGTAAGGAAGCAACCCACCACTGGACTAGTCCAAGGTCACCCAACTGGTTTAGTGCTTAGAGAGGGCTGTAAAGCACTATGAAGCGGTATATAAGTCTAAGTGCTATTGCTATTACTATTATGCTGCACAATAATAATATTGACACTGGCTGTGTGAAGGAGAAACAATATGTGGTTCACACAATTCTTATTTACCTAAATAACACCCTAATTTGGGGGGAAAGAGAGAGAAAGGCAGGGAGCTTTCTAACAGGGTGCATTCCTGAATAGTCCTGAGAGAAAAGTCAAATATGTGCACTGCCCTTTATGTTGCAGTCAGGGATATGGTCAGTGATGCTTGATAGCAACCCACAGGATTTAGCTGTTTTATTCATTTTCAGTCCAGAGAAAAGACATGTCACCTGCTGACAACACTTGTCACTCAAGTGGCTTCTCCTTATTGGGTTCTAATATAACCAATAGAGTCTCCGACTAAAAGAGCTGTCATTGTGTCAGTCAGTTCTGAGCATGTATAATGCAGCTAATATAGAACAGGAGGATTGTGTGAATTGCTCAGGGAGAAGACAAATTAAATATGCCCCCAGCTTCAGCAAAGGAAGGAAATGTTGCAGTGTTATTTAGCAGCACAGCTGAGAATATTTTCTTCAGCCAATCCTGAAATATTAACAATTTGGGTTCACCGTTTTTAAAATATTGTTTAAATGTGAGATTCATGTAAAATTCAAAACTTTTAAATTCTACGGATTTTCTAGGGAATGGTTAAATCTATAGTGCTATGAGCCCCTTCTCATATAGTAGCCTTAAATGAAATAAATGGAATTTATTTTTGAATAGACATGTATAATTTGTTCCTTTGCACATCTTATTTATTTATTTTTACCATTTATAATTTTCCTTTATTCTCTGACCAAAATAACCCTCTAAACAGGTATTTAATTTCATCATAGGAATCAATTAACATTTAAAAGTGCTTTCATTTTGATTGATAGTATTCTATCTGTCTGTCTGTCTGTCTGTCTGTCTGTCTTTCTGTCTGTCTACCTACCTACCTACCTACCTACCTACCTACCTACCTACCTACCTATCTATCTATCTATCTATCTATCTATCTATCTATCTATCTATCTATCTATCTATCTATCTATCTATCATCTATCTATCATCTTCTACCCAATTACTATAACCAGCTCTATACTGGTAGTTTTGGAACTCAGATATTAATTTCTAATAAAGTATGCATTTACATATGTGTGTGTATACCCACACAATGTTCAGTATTCCTAGAATTCAGTTCATACTTTCCTAAATAAAGGGGAAAAAATAGAAGTCCAACTTTACAGCAAGACTTGCATAGGCAGATATGTAGGTTTTTTAAAAAATGGGTATCTCTGATTTGCTTACAGCTAAAAAAATCTCCCTAAAACTTGATTTTAAATCTTGTACCTTTTGAGATATCAAATCTGATATTCCCTATCTTTCTTTGGTATAGTACAATCAGATATTATCAAAGATTAAATAACATTTTAAATCAACAGATTTAATTTACAACTAGTTGAGACATAGCCTCATAGCACCAGTTCAATGAGTGGCTCGTATGGTTAAGAGTCTGGTTTGACAAGCAGCAAGTGTTCGAGAGCTGAATACTGCTGTGGGGTGGGGTAGACTCCTATCCTTTGCTCCAGCTCTTGCTGGGGACATGTAAGGAGCTCCCAACTGGGTGTTTCCCAGGTGATGTCATCAGCAAATCCTTTCCACTTGGAAGTTCCTCAGTGCCTCCAACATGAGTGTGATGTGAATGAGATAGGTTGGGCTGAATGGCCCAAATTTATCCAATGCATTTCCATGGCAGAAAATAGACTTGAATCTGAGTTCCTTGGTCCTAGACCAGCACTTTAGATACTGTATACTGTATACAGAGTCAGAAGGATGACCTTGACAGAGGTAGGACAAATTGATACTTCTTTTTCAGCATGTTAACTCCAAATTTATTTGTATTCTTTAGAACTGGAGCATTATCTATGAATTCTAAAAGTAAATATAAACAAACAAAACACAATCTGAATAACATACATTCATGCTTTTTCCCCAAGTATTTTCTCATAAACTGCATTTCAGTTCACAACAAGTAGCCCAAATATATTTTAGATGACAAGTTGAAGTCTAAAACCTGATGTTTTAATGATCATACTCCATTGTCTGGGGAGATCATTTCCATCGGATGTCTTATTTGTAAATGACAAATTTCATTGTAACAGTTAAAATTGCTTTGACATCTGGAAAATGATATATCCTTCCCAAATGATGAAAGAACAGTTATCAAACATTTTGGAAATGCAAATATATTGGACATGTTTCACCAGAGAAATAGGTTGTAAAATGGATTGATTTTAATATGAAGTGACAGCCACTAATTTCTTCTTGGAATTCACATGATTGTAAATGAATGTACTTGTGCTAATATCATTTGAAATGAGCTGCATTTTACCAATATAGAGCAAAATACAGTATTGTTTAAAAAAGGAATATGAATTCCATAACTCTGTTTCGAATGGACTGTTAATCTCACACAGTCTATTTTATAACATTGGCAAAATAATCTAACATTGCTAAAATAATCTGAAAGTAATACTGTGCTGATCCTTTGCCTCTTGCAGTTAATCTAGCATACTATCATCCTAGCTTACTTGGGGATATATTTTGCATATTTCATGCAACAATGAACTTTGGTGATAACAATCCACATGGAGTATAGCCTGCAAGCAAACAAAATTAGATGATATGATCAAATAAATATCCATTGTGATCTGAACTCAAGCTCAGTTGACTTAAGCAAGAAAATTACAAGGATATTATGCAGTTCACCAGAGTGAAAAAATGATTGATATTTTTCTAAAAATACACTACATTTTGTGAAAACATTACCGTATTTTTCGGAGTATAAGGTGCACCGGAGTATAAGATGCACCTTAGTTTTGGGGGAGGAAAACAAGGAAAAAAGGCCTCTGCCTCCCAGCAATTTGCCAAACAGCAAACAGCACAGATGATATACAGTGTTTGCTGTGTATTTCTGTGCATGTGTGCCTGACCCATAGAAATAGCAAAGAATTGGAGAAATGTACATTATGCCAGAAAATTTTCTTAAATGTAGTTACTCTAACTCCTCCCAATTATTTAAATAGATCTACTCCAAGGTAAGTCAGGATTTAACTCTAATACTAAACAGGACACTGTTACATTTCAGACTATACTTGTACAGAGCTGTTAAAATTAATTAAAATTTCTGGAAGTATACATTATTCTCTATTATTTAAAAGAAGATACAATAGCACTGGGCCTCTTCAGAGCAAGCATTTATTTTAAAAAGCTTCTTTATTTTGTTAAGTTGTCTAGATTTACAGGGGTCTCCAACCTTGGCAACTTTAACACTTGTGGACTTTAACTCCCAGAATTCCACAGCCAGCAAAGCTAACAAAGCTGGCTGTGGAATTCTGGGAGTTGAAGTCCACAAGTCTTAAAATTGCCAAGGTTGGAGACTCTAGAACAATAATAAAGCAGTCTTTAAAAAATAAGTCTAATAATTTGAACATTCTACAGACATTTATAGTTATTCACTTACCCCCTTCCATCCAGTTCAGCAAAAAATAAAAATCTGCATGTCTCTCCCAGCTATTTGCCTCTTTGCAGTTTCAGTTTCAGTTTCATTTTAGCACGTGGCAAATCAGCTGTAGGTCGGGAAGCTGCTACTGACTTGCTTGGCTTTACAGGCTCTTCCCTCTTTGCTGCAAACAGGTAAATTGCTGGAAGACAGAGGCCAAAGGGTGCGGGTGGGTGGGTGGGGCTACATTCGCTGTATAAGACGTACCCAAGTTTTCACCCTCTTTTGGGGGGTAAAAAGGTGCATCTTATACTCCAAAAAATACGGTAATTATCTGATCGTTGCAGCAACCACAAATGCATTGAATGATGAGATATATTTCTGCTTTGCTATGTCTTCAAGGATGCATATCTTCCCCATAGCCATCAAAAGTAAAAGTGAAAGTGAAAAGGTCAAATCTTTGCCTTAATAGAGGCAAAGAAGAAGCCAAGTGCTTCAAGTCTTATGGAAACATTGTTGTTGTGTATGCTCAAAAATCATGAATTTTTATGTTTATTTACTCTAAGAACACCCAAAGCTTGACTCCTTTTTCAAATGAAATTACAACCCACTGGAGTATCCATCATTGTAATTTTTTAAAAAAAACCTCAACCTCACTAAAGACTAAAGCCATTTCTCTAATCTTATATGAAAGCTCATGTCAACAGTCTTTGTTGCTATTCCTTAGAAGAAAATAGAAAATGCATCTTTCTATTGAAAAATTTGCCATAACAGGGCATGGCTTCACCATCCAGTAGTGATATACAAAAGACAAAGGAAAAAAATTCTATTATATCAATTAAATTAAGGCCATACCCTATTTAGAATATTCTTAGAAGGTGAAAATCAGTGATGTGTCAATGAACAACTCCTGTTGATATCTAATTACAGAAAGTCCACAACTGATAATGACAAACTAATGACTTGTCCAAACTTTATTATTTATTAACACCTTTTTTTGACATGCATCAGGATGTTGAACAAAGTGACAGAACTTCTTTGAATGACATTTGCTAATATCTTTCATGCAACATCTTCTAAAAGGAAATTTAATAATTGGATATCATGAGTTTAATGGGAATGAATTAGACCTGTGCTATTTCTTGCCTTATTAAACTGTTAGATCTCTAGGTTGTCTGTGTAGCATTTCATTTTTGGTACTAGTTATATTCAAGGAGAAAGAAATATTTCCATATTGTCAGGTACTCGCTCTACATGGGGCTACCCTTGAAGAGTGTCCGGAGACTGCAATTGGTGCAAAATGCAGCTGTGCGACCTGTGGTGGGTGCACCCAGATGCACCTACGTAACACCGATCCTCCGCCAGCTGCATTGGCTGCCCATTAGTCTCCAGATCCAATTTAAGGTGTTGGTCATTACCTTTAAAGCCCTACATGGCTCAGGGCCAGGTTACCTTCAGGACCGCATCTGCTGCATACCTCCCTACGATCAGTTGGGTCCCACAGAGTTGGTCTCCTCCAGGTCCCATCGACCAAGCAGTGCCGGTTGGCGGGGCTGAGGGGGAGAGCCTTCTCTGTGGGAGCCCCCTCCCTTTGGAACCAACTCCTTCCAGAGATCAGGACTATCCCCACCCTGCTGGCCTTCCGTAAAGCAATAAAAACTTGGCTCTTCCGGCAGGCGGGGTATGAGTGAAAGTTCTTTTTAAAATATTGATAGCATTTTAACATGTTTTTTTTAAAAAAATCGCTTTTATTGATATGTTTCTATACCTGTTGTTAGCCGCCCAGAGTCCCCCGGGAGTTGGGAGGCATAGAAATTTTAATAAATAAATAAATAAATACTCATTTTTTGTTGGGGCTTAGGTGATAGAAGTAGTTGCATGGAAAAATGTAGGTATCCCTGGCTATTTATAGGTTTCAGTGAATCCCTGAATGGATTGACTTACCAAACCAATTTATGGTATAAAGTTAAGTACAATATCTTTCTGCAGATGTAAATGAATACCTAGTATTTATGTACAGCTATTTACAGGTGCAAAATGAGAAAATGATGAAAATGCATTTGCTAAAGTTTGGATATTTGTCCACAGATCTGCTGCTACTTTTTTTTAGTGTAAAGTCCTTAATAAAGATTATAAAAGTAATTAATTTATTCTGACTAGCCAGCAAAGACAATTCCATAAGTGAACAAATATCCTGACCCTTTGCACTACCTACATTTTTCCATGCAACTAGAAGAGCCGAGGTGGCTCAGTGGTTAAATGCAGCACTGCAGCCTACTGCTAGTTCAGCAGTTCAGCTGTTCAAATCTCACAGGCTCAAGGTTGACTCAGCTTTCCATCCTTCTGAGGTCGGTAAAATGAGGACCCAGATTGTTGGGGGCAATATGCTGAACTCTGTAAACCACTTAGAGAGGGCTGTAAAGCACTATGAAGCGATATAGAAGTCTAAGTGCTATTGCTATCGCTACTCAAGTTCTGATCGTTGTTCTCTTTATCTTCAGCAATTAGAGAAACCCAGGGGTGAGTTCCACTTACCTTCGCCACCGGTTTGCGTTGCGTCCCTTTGTGCAATTTGGCTTCCGCACATGCTCAGAAGCAGGAATTATCCCAAAACACAGTTGAGGAGCTGATCAGCTGTGCTTCAGGCAAAGAAATAAAGGTCAGAATTCATCCACGGGTGGGCGGGAGGGCCCTTTTTCAAGCTGCGGAAGGGGAAAAATGTGCACAAAATAAAAAAAAGATGGTGGCGTGCACAGAATGGCACCAACAGTGATGTCACCAGTGGGTTGCTATCGGTTCGGGTGATCCAGTCCGAACCGGGAGGAACCCACCCCTGTAGAAACCCCTAAACAGCTTCCAGAGTTTTTGAAAATGAAGATAATTCACACTTAGTTAATTATTTTTTAATAATTAAAAATACTTCTAGATGGCATCTGGGAGAAATAATGTTATGAAATGGACATATGAAATCAATGAGCGATTCTGGAGGTCCAAGAAAGATCTCTGCTTGAGCTGTCTGAAACTGGTTATATCTACAGATTCAGCTGACAAGAGAATAGTTGTCCATTGGGCTACCACAGACTGTTGCTTTTATAATAATGATCTGGATGAGAAAATTGTCAGAAGGGAACCTTTCCTCTGAACTTATCACAAAAATCACATCTAGGGAAAAAATATTGATAAGCCTGAATTGTTTTGAAATAAAGTACTTATGACTGATAAACAAAAATTGAACTCTTTAGCCACAATGGCATGTGAGAAAACAGAGTGAATTACTTGAAATAAAGGATGTATTTTGCCAGTAGTTCTATTATGTTTTGTGGTAGGATGGCGTCGCTGTAACAGTAAATGCTATGTGGGTTGAACATAGAACAGATAGAACTGCATCCAGTTTTGGTCACCACACTACAAAAAAGACATTGAAACTCTAGAGAAAGTGCAGAAGAGAGCAACCAGGATGATAAAGGGTCTAGAAAATAAAACATACAAAGAGCGGTTGCAGGAACTGAGCTTGGCCAGTCTGACGAAGAGAAGGACCAGGGGTGACATGACAGCAGTGTTCCAATACATGAGGGGATGCCACAGAGAGGAGGGGGGGTCAGGCTGTTCTCTATGGCACCAGAAAGCCAAACAAGGAATAACAGATGGAAGCTGACCTAGGAGAGATTCAACCTGGAAGTGAGGAGAAACTTTCTGACAGTGAGAGCGATCAACCAGTGGAACAGCTTGCCAGCGGAGGTTGTGAGAGCCCCAACACTTGCGACCTTCAAGGGGAGACTGGACTGCCATCTGTCTCAAATGGTGTAGGAACTCCTGCTTGAGCAGGGGGTTGGACTAGATGACCTACAAGGTCCCTTCCAACTCTAATAATAAATCTAAATCTAACAAAAACTACATATCAATGTATCCTAGAAACCAATGTCCCAAAACCAGTTTAAAAAAAATGAAGCTGAAAAGTTATTTCATCAAAATCTTGATCCAGGACATCTCCTGAACAACCATAAGATACTAAAGGAAAGAAAGATAAAAGTTTTGCAATGGCCTTGAGAATCTCCAGATGAGAATATTAGTAAAAATCTGCAGGGAGATCTTAAAGATACAACACATGCAAGGAAAATATTTTAAAGGGAAATTTATCCTAGGAATGTTTCTGAGGTAGAAGAAATATTCTGCAAATGGGAGGGGGGGGAGAAAAGCAAAGGTAGAAGGAATTTTCATTACCAACAGGAAGCATTTGAAAGTTGTTATGTTTTCCAAAATAAGTGTTATAAAGTACTAACTCAAAGGTGTCTGTGGAAATAAAGCCCTGCAGTGGCCAGCAGGCGTCTTCCTTTATTTTCTCCAGGAGACATTAAGGCATTCTGAAGAGCTTTGCAATGCACCTGGATTCCAATTAGAAAAACAAAATGAATATGTGTGTTTGGAGGAAGATTTGCATCATGAACAGAAAAGAAGAATTAGCAGCCAAAGGAACGGAGCAGGTGTCAGCTCCACAGGCAACTGGTGATAAAGCAGAAGCATAACTGGACTTCCTGAAATCAGTAGAAGACAGGTTGAAAGCACTGTTCCCTCTAAGCTGCGCGGTCGCGTGGCCGGGCACATAATGAGAGAACGCCGTGCAGAAGTTTCTAACTTCCGCACGGCATTTTCTAATGGAAGAGGCTGTGCGCCTGCGCGTCCGCGCACATTTAAAGAGAACGCCGTGTGGCAGTTTCTAACTGCCGCGCGCCGTTTTCTGTTGTTACAGGGAACATTGGTTGAAAGGTGAAGCAGAGCCCAGAAGTTTCACCACTCCAGCAGCAATTCTATGAAGCTATAGCTAGCCAGAAGCTTGTAAAGCACCTTTCTTTTGTCAGTTCAGTACAGACTGAAAAATTGCCAACCCAAAGCTTTACCAGCAGTTTAGAACAGAGCCAACATAAACAGAAGCCAACTTGAAGATGTTTAAAAACTTTGGGGTATAGCTGCAGAGAAGAATAGACTGGGGATAAGATGTAGACATACATATTAGTGTAGGTATTATCTAAGATAGCATAGATTTAGTAATAAGTAGTAAAGTAGGAAATAAGCAAATTAATTTTTTAAAATACAAGCTTCCCAGGCAAACCACAGGAAAGACAAAAATTGTTTGTTGCTGGTCTGTACCGTTTTCCACCCAAAAAAGCTTTCTCAGAGTGTACCCTTGACATAATCACCATTTTCTTACTTTAAGTCTAAAAGCAACTTCAGGTAAAAAGTAATGATGTATTCAAATTTGCAGAAAGATGTTGTGTTTCACTTTCTTGGGTCAATTTTTGCTCAATTAGGTATTTACTGAAACATGCAATTTGACCAGGAGGGCCCAAATTTTTGCATGCCATCACACTGTAGGCATCTTATTCTTTCCTTAGATGACCTTTTCAGTATTCTCCAGTTTAATTGGTTAGAGCTGCCATAAAATGTTCCATTTTAACAAGCTATCCTGTTTAGAGAAATCAAGGGGACAGCTATCAGTCAAGCACTGAACGTTGAAAAGGTCAAACTTGCAAAAGATATAGTATTAAACATGGGTGAAAATATCTCCTCAAGTTGAGTTAGAACAATCATGGTCTTTCTAAAGGAAGCATTTCTTTTGCAGAAGAATGTAAACTTCTGGAAGATCAGATTTAAATGTTCCAGTTTTGCCTTATAAAGTAGAAAATAAATTCCAACAACACAACAGCATAAGATTGAAGGATAGTTGGGGTATCAGAGAGACCAACTTTAATGTTCTATCTTTTCGAGCCATGCAGTAGAATTTTAAAAATGTCCTATAGGCATTCCTGATGGGCTCAAAGTTGACTCAGCCTTCCATCCTTCCAAAGTTGGTAAAATGAGGACCCAGATTGTTGGGGACAACATGTTGACATTGCAAACTATCCAGATAGTGCTGTAAAGCACTGCGGGGAAGTATATAAATCTAAGTGCTACTGCTATTTCTACCTAAAATAAGAAACTTGGTAATGTTAATGCCAAGTTAATATTGGGAAATATCACTCAACATTTTGTGAAACTAGGATGTCTTTCTTGCGTATTTGAGAACATTTGGAATTTCAAGAGGCTCACTGAAAATTAAATCGAACTATGCATGGGAATTTGACTCAGCTTGTAATTGGCTTAGTTTTTCCAAACCTTCCCTTCAGATTTAAATTACAATAATACTTTGAAATGCTCTCAAATTTTCTTTTATAGCTTTTAGAAATATCACACACAGACACATACTAGATAGACAAACAATGTTATACTGTAGTCTGTTTTTAGACACTTTATGCCCGTGATGGAGAACCAATGGCACACGTACCACAGGTGGCACGCGGAGCCATATCTGTGGGCATGCGAGCAGTTGCCCTAGCTCAGCTCCAGCACGCATGAGCGCGCTGGCCAGTTGATTTTTGGCTGGGCTGGCCCATTCCACCCCTCCACTCCCAGAAGTCTCCATGCAGCCCGTTTTGGATGCCAGGTAAGTACAGGGCTCATGCTGACGCTCTGGGAGGGCGTTTCTGCCTCCAGGGGGTGGGGGAGGCCATTTTCACCTTCCCCAGGCTCCAAGAAAGCCTCTGGAGCCTGGGGAGGGCAAAAAACAGGCTTACTGGGCCTACCGGAAGTCTGGAAACAGGCCATTTCTGGCCTCCAGAGGCTTCAGGGAGGCCTGCTAGGCCCAAAATGGGGTGCAGGGGGGGTCGTACACACATGCGTGGGGACGGAGCAGCATGGGGGGGTTACGCGCACATCCACGGGGGGCAGGGCACATGGGGGCATTGAATTATGGATGTGGGCACACACACGTGCACTTTTGGCATCCGAGGAAAAAAAAGGTTTGCCATCACTGCTTTATGCTATAGTATTATTGCAATCGTCACTGAAGCAACACACACAAAAAATAAAATAACAGATATTTGGGGATGTTTCTTTTTTGTCAGCTCAACAATCTGATTTGATTTTTTAAAATGTCTTATGTTCCTGGGTATTGTTGTTCTTCAGAGGAAGATCAATATTCTATCTCCTGGAATACTGTTTCTATTCTATTTATAAGAAGCCTATTCCCTAGCCATGAGGTCACCTGAGTTGAAAATCAGTGTACTTTAGGTCCCTTCAATCAAAACTGCCTGGGTCGATAGGGACTTGGAGAGTCCCTATAGACCCAGGCAGAAACAGCTTCTTCTGTTTTAATAACCCTCCTAGATATTCCTGTCATTTCACTCATGATAATATTCCAGAACTGTTAAAAAGCATGGCTGTTCTCCCAGTCCTCAGGGTAGGATGTTTTTTGAGCTTCACCTTGTTCAATGTCTTCTTTCTATTTTCCTCCATTTTGCCAAACATTTAGCTCAGTTTCTCCTCTATTCTGAACCTACAGAAATTCAAACCCTGAATTTGAATTCTACAAATTCAATGTATATTTTCATTAAGAACTTTCTCCTTCCTCATATGACATATATGACCATGCCAGCTTTTGTTCTTAATAAATGTTTGATTTCTACATCAGTTTCAATTGCAGATATCCTAGGAGTAACCACAGCACTATTTCATTTCCTGTGATTAATTGCTATTGAGGACTCAGTCAATAAAATGATTCAACAAAAGAATTACTCAACAAGAATCACTATACCAAGAAACTCTGAGTATATACTAAAATGTATTTTATTTGAATGCTGATATTCAGAACAGAATATGCCAGTCTAAATTACAAACACATACGTGATAATATGTATTTATGAAGTTTGCTTATAGTGATATTAGTTGCAAAGAAGTCAAACTATCCGCTAAAAGGAACACATTTTTCCAAAAGAGTAAAAAAGTGAAATGATTCCTTTTTTCCAGAGACCTAGCATGTTAATCTCAGCACCACCAATTTACATCACAGTATGCTTCAGCCATAGTAATTAAGCTGCCTGACATTATAAGACTGTTTCTTGTCAGTGAGTGCAGTGCTTCCTACCCCAGAAAGCAAATCATTAAAACAAAGTGCAGATTCAGTTTTATGGGGAAGAAAGCTTATGGTCAACAGTCAGCTTTGGTTTTAGGTTGATAGTGATGACAAGAATATTCAAAGTTGTTTGCATCTGTCATGCAAGTGATGATGGAGAAAGCAGGGAACATCTTTAATTAAGTGGGAGTAGAAGGACATGGAGAACAAACAGCAGGAATGCTACAGTACCAAAGACTTAGGAAGGCAGGTGACTTTGAGGTGTCAGACATCCTATAATTCCCATGATAAAGCATCTGGAATCTCATGTTTGATAGATCCTCTTAGCTATCTCTTCATAGAGATGGTTGTGCTACCGATTTTCAGAATTATGGTTAATTTGGAGTGCCATGTTATGTCAAGTCTTCTGTAGTCACAACATAAGCCTAAAATTGAAAATCCGGCTTGTCAGATGTTACATCTTTTCTACCGTGCTCTACAGAGTAGAGAGTTGGTCTCTGACAGAAAGCCACTTGAAGAGACTAGAACAGGGGTGAGTTCTACTTACCTTCCCTACTGGTTCGCATCACGAATGAAGTGCGTGTTTTCCACACGCGCACACACTTCGCTCGCATGCACATCCCTATCACATCACGCAAATGAGCCCCTGCACATGTGCAGAAGCCTCTGCTCATTTGCAGAGGGTTTTTTTGCAAGCTGCAGTGACCGGAGAACCAGTTCGGGGGCATGGACAGCAGGCCATCGCTGCCGGTTTGGCGAGCGGGTGCAAATTCCCACCACTGGTACGGGAGAACCAGTCCGAACCAGTAGCAACCCACCACTGGACTAGAAGCATTTGAAATGTGGATTTACAGATGGCTGTTACATATAAGCTGGGTTGACAAAATCAGAAATGAGGAGGTGATAAGCTGCCTGGGAAAGCAAAGGAAAATCATCAAAACCATTAAAAAGTGAAAATTAGAATATTTTGGACATGTGATGTGACACCCGTAAAAATACACCATACTTCACTTAATTGTCCAGGGAAAGATTGAAGGCAAATGAGGTCCAGGCAAAAGAAGAACTTCATGACTTCAAAATCTGAACTCTTCTGTGGCCTAGAGGTAGAGCTCTTGCCTCACAATCAGGAGGTTGTGAATTTGATCCTAGGTAGAGGCAGATGTAGGATCTCCTGCTTGAGCAGGGAGTTGGACTAGATGACCTGCAAGGTCCCTTCCAACTCTGGTCCATTGTACATGTATAACTATATTTCAGTTCCTTTTTGTGTAGTAACTTGAACTCCAAAATTACATGTTTACTTCCTCCAAAATGTTAACTGCTTCTACTTTCAACAATCATATTGGTTAGGTTCAGATCTAGGAGAGGCAATTCCCTTGACTTTTTAAAACATCTTGAAAATGACTCATGAGTCAGCAAGTCCACTAAATAATTTTTGAAAACTGGCAATGTTGATTGTGTTGATTTTCCAACAGAGGTCTGTGTAAAGGAATTTAGAGGTGGCCTTGGAGAATGTATGAAAGAGATATTATGAAAGAATTAAAACAAACAATTATACAGACATTGAAAAAGTATTTGTACTTTGGGTACAATATAGAATTAGAGAAATAGCAAAAACTTTGGGACAGAAATTGCAAACTGATGATGGCCTCGGCTTACAAAGAAAACCTCCATAAAAGGTTTTTCAGGTGGCACTTACCACCTGCAAGATTGGCTAAAATGTTCAGTAACCTGTCCACCAAATGCTGGAAATGTACCGTATTTTTTGGAGTATAAGACACACCTTTTTACCCTCAAAAAGAGGGTGAAAATTTGGGTGCGTCTTATACACCGAATGTAGCCCCACCCAGCCACCCCCACCCTTTGGCCTCTGCCTGCCAGCAATTTACCTCTTTGCAGCAAACAGAACAGAAACAGAAGCTTGATTAGCACAAGAAGAGATTGTCTGCCTCCCGACCTACAGCTGACTGAGGCTTGCATGAAACTAACCACGGTGGCTGTAATGAGACAAATTGCTGGGAGATAAACTGCTGGCAATGTTAGACTGCTGAAATTGAAAGGAGGCAAGCTATAGCTGCTGTGGCCTAGAGGTAGAGCTCTTACCTCACAAGAGGAGGTTGTGAGTTCTATCCTAGGTAGAGGCAGATTCTGTGAATATGTTATTTTGTTAAATGTTTGTAGAGTGTTCAAATTATTAGACTTATTTTTTAAAGACTGCTTTATTATTGTTCTAGACAACTTAACAAAATGAAGAAGCTTTTTAAAATAAATGTTTGCTCTGAAGAGGCCCAGTGCTATTGTATCTTCTTTTAAATAGCAGAGAATACTTCCAGAAAGCCACATCAATTTTAAAGATCTGTAAAAGTATAATCTGAAATGTCCTGTTTTAGTATTAAGTATTAGTATTAAGTATTAGTATTAAAATAAGGCAGCTGAGTTAAACCCTGACTTAGTCATGTTTGGAGTAGATCTATTCAAATAATTGGGAGGAGTTAGTGTGATTACATTTAAGAAAACTTTCTGGGATTAATATACTGCCATAATGTACATTTCTCCAATTCTTTGCTATTTCTATGGGTCAGGCACACATGCACAGAAATACACAGCAAACAGTGTATATCATCTGTACTGTTTGCTGTTTGCTGTTTGCTGTTTGGCAAATTGCTGGGAGGCAGAGGCCTTTTTTCTTTGTTTTCCTCCCCCCCAAACTAAGGTGTGTTTTATACTCCAGTGCGTCTTATACTCCAAAAAATGCGGTAATCAGACCCCTGGCACCTACTACCCTATTTTCCCCAAAATAAGACATCCCATGATAATAAGCCCAATCGGGATTTTGAGTGCATGGCAATAAGGCCAAGCACTTATTTCAGGGTTCAATATAGATATATAAGACAGGGTCCTATTTTTGGGGAAACGCGGTATCATATGTAGTGGATATGTAATAAGGCAAAAAAAAAATATTGGGAGAAAATTCATGACTGGCTGGAAATGATAACTGAGCAAAATATTGAGTTTAAACCAGAAACATGCCATTTAGGTATATTATCGGAGAGTTATGACAAAGCGACCACATATTTAGGGTTACATATACTAACAGCAGCAAGAATTATATATGCCAAATTCTGGAAAAATGTGGACACTCCACCGGATGAGGAGGTAATTAGGAAAATTTGGGATTGTGCTGAAATGGATAGGCTAATCTTAAAAATTAAAGATAAAGAAGATTCAGAATACTATCGAACATGGGATAAATGTTATGACTGGATAGAGACAAGAGGTAGAAATTTGAGAAAGTAAGATTATTTATTTATTTATTTATTTAGGATTCTTATATGCCGCCAAACTCCCTGGGGACTCAGGGCGGCGTACAACATTTGAAGAACCACTAAACATTAATAGTGTTAATATTGAAAATAAAGATGTATATAACTATAACTATAGTAACTGATAAAAATATAAATAAGCTAATGTAAGAAGAAATTTAGTCTAAGCTTTTTGGTTATACTATATTATCATTGTTATCGTATTACTATTGCTATTAGTTTGTGTGTTAATATTTACTTTATTTTTGCTTTATTTGTAAATGATACTCTGACAATGCACTGTTTTCAAAATATTTATAAATACATTAAAAAAAAGAAAATAACTCCATCTTGATTTTGTTTAGTACAATGAGGAACAAAGTGGGACAGTCTTTCAAGATTCTGTTATTATATCATACAACAATAAAATAGTATTCTTGGAATTCCTGTAGTGTATGTTTGTTGACCTCACTGCAAAAGACTGAATTGGCTGCGAAGTCTTCAGATTTTGGCTCTTCAAATCCAAAATCCTGAAATATGGAACTTAACAAACCTTATGTTAGACCTGAAACAAAAAGGTTAACAAGGTAGCCATTCAATCTTGCATCTAGATTGTTATCTTCTCAAATCAATGCTCTGTAGTGTCCCAGTGTCTTGAGTCTAGCTAGCAAATCAGAAATTGTTTAAAGGCTAAACCCACCTACCAGATGAACCTTGATATAACAATAATGGGATTAAATAGAAACACTCTTTATAAACACAAAAGCTGAATTCCTCAGGCCTCTCAGTAGGGGATCATTTTATCAAATGCTTTGGGAGACACTGTGCACCATGCTATCACAAGGGGCTTGTCATCTAATAAATCAAAGCTACCCATTAAATGCTCCAAACATCGAATATAGGTGTAATAAAGTTAATTATTAAAGTTAATAAAGACCTAATACTAGTGTCTTTACCTAATACAGGAGTGTCAAACTTGATTTCATTGAGGGCCGCATCAGGGTTGTGTTTGACCTCAGGTGGCCGGGGTGGGCATGGCCAGAGAGGGCATGGCCAGCTTGATGTTACTCTTGTTGGTGGCGCCTGTGGTGACCCAAGCACTCTGTTAGCGAAAATGGGCTCCCGAGCTCAATTTTTCCTGCCACGGCCTTCTGCAACCCTCTGCCGTGGCCGTCCTGAGCTCTGTTTTCACTGTCAGAAGCACCGCGGGCCAGTCCTTCGTTATTTCCAGGGTGGCCCTGCGGGCCAGATCTAAGTACTCTGTGACCCAGATCCGGCCCCTGGGCCTTGAGTTTGGCACCCCTGACCTAATACATATTTGTGTGTCTGATTGGACAGTCTCTAAATATTGTTAAATAAATAAGGACCTTAAGCATCTATAAAGCAATGAAACAGATGGAAAATGTCAAACTCTCATTAAATCATTTTCTTATTTGAAGCCCAGTCTGTTCCATCCTTACAGCATTTTTCTAAATCTTCCTTGACTTCTATAGCCATTAAGAAGACAATTTTGAACATGTGTTCCTGAAAACTATATCTGATTTTGGGCTGGAAAATTGAACCAGCGTGTGCTCCCAGATAGGTAGCAACCAATAAGTTGCTTGATTACTGAAGTATAGTTGCCAGTGGAAAGGAAAGCAGCAAGGAGTCCATCATACACTTGCAAATGTGAAGCTCATAAATGTTTTAAATTAGCAATCATTGATTTAGTATGGATAGTTTATTCTGTTCTGTGACCTTTTTTTTTAATTCAGAGACGCAGATCAAAAATAATGCTTTCATAAATTATGTTAGCTGTTATAAAATAGTATTGGCTCATGCACAGCTAATGCTAACGTCATCATTAAGCTGGGTATGTTTTTTTGTGATTGTAATCTTATAGCCTATGAGAGTTTGGACTTGCTTTATCCTGTTTTCTTTATGGAGCCACATGCAGTTATTTTGCTCAGCCTGAGATTAACTGAGCAAAAGCTTTCTATGAGTTAATGGTGATCTCCTTTGCCAGATAGCAATCAGTCCCTCAACTTGCTATCTTAGATAGCAGTATGAGCTATTAGAATTATAATGAAGGAAGCAGCAGTGCATAAGCTTCAATTCTGTATTTTTTATTTTTCTTCAAGAAGTTACAACAACTCATACTTTCCGATGGACGTTTTGCACACACATTCAAAAATCTTTGAACTAGAATGCTTACTTTTATTTGCATTTCTTCAGGTCTGTAGGGTTTAAATGTAACTTCTACATTCATTCAGTATAGTTTGTTTCTTTTTTAAAGCCAAGAATTGTATAGGAGAAATCAAGAGAGCAAAACGGAAAAGAAAGCTATCTTTTTGCCCATTTTAATCTGGTTAATCTAGCTCATTCATTTAAAATGTAAAAAAAAATAAAAAAATAAAAATCATCCAGGATCCCAGGCTGACAAACAATTAGCCAATGAGAACAATGATTAGGACCTTTAATAGACAGAAGACAAGTCAGTACTTATCTCTTTTATTGATTCTCCAACTACTAGACACTGATTTCTGCTCCACTGGAAATTACTTGCAGTCCATCTGGAGTTCCTTTCTTTTGTGTTGTGTGCTAGCTACTTTTGATCAGGAATTTTTCCACTGCCTACTGTTCTTACCAGTCCATTACCGACAGGAACAGAAAATGTTGGCAGATGATTTCCTTGGCTATTTATCGTCTCTTACATGTTGCATTTCAGTGTATTAATTTATCTTTCTGCACAGAGCAATTTAATGCAGCTAATGGTAATGAGACTCTTAAAACACAGAGCCCATCAAAGAGAGCAGTGCTTAAAATATGCAAGTAATAGAATAAAGGAAGCATTTTACAAAAGGCCCCTTTCAAAAGATTAGACTGAAACAATACCCATGTTTATTGTTTCGAAAGCAAGCAGAGATCAAGCCCAGTCATAGGCCTTAGGCAGGATGTTCCAAATTCTGAATATCATAATTAAAAAGATTCTACATTTGTTACATTTTCCATAGCAAAGGAACATAAAATAGATAAAGAAAAATATCATTGGGAAAGTCAAAAACTGTAAATTGGTAACATAAATTATTTTGGCTGTAAAGATTAAAATTAATGTATGCAGTGGAGTCGAGTAACAAATAAGGAATTAGTGAATCTGGGCAAATCAGTATCACATTAATAGTAATAAAAAAATAAGAGGTTTCAACTTTGTTATCTTAGAGAAAACTGAGGTGTCCATTTAGGACCAGAGCAAGTGATTATGTTGTTGTCATGAGAATTTCCCTGCCATCTTAGAGCTTAGCTGGATTATGGTTGCTCCTTGCAAAGCCTACAAGAAATACTTTCCAAATGGAAAATTTATTTATTTATTTGTTTATTTGATCGGTTTTATATGCCGCCCAACTCCGGTAGGACTCAGGGCAGCGATGTCCACTCCATTCCAACATTATTCAAGTTTCTAGCAGGCAAATCTCTCATTATCCATTAATAAACTTAGCACTGAATACAGATATTAAAATCACTCCCAGCCCTTTTTCTTACCTGCTAAGATTGCTTCTGCTGTTCTATAATAAGATTATTGCTACTGAGAGCTCTTGAAGTTCAATTCTGCATCCATATTTAAGCAGGATATAAAATATCAGGAGAGGGTGACATTTTTCTGAAAGATTGGAGACAAGTGATATTTTATGGTAAAATTCAGAATGTCGGGTATGAATCTCCATCCCATGCTAGGTTTGTTTTCCATAGAAGAAATGCATTCTATTATTAGACTCCAGGAAAATACTGCATTTATTTCAATAGATACTTCCAATTGGATGATTTGAAACCAGCTGGCGGTGCTCTAGAGCCAAACATATTTACTTCTGACTCAGCTGCCATTATTTGATGCAAGGGTACAGCTGTAGTATTTATTTAAAATAAAACTACACAGTAGAATTTATTTTATTTTATTTTTTATTTTATTTTATAATTTTAATTTATTCACAGCCTGACAAATAGGTACTTTATCTACTGTAACTGGGATTTTTTTCTTTTTTTCTTGGAAAACATTTTGCTTCTCATCCAAGAAGCTTCTTAGTTCAGAACTGAAGAAGCTTCTTAGATGAGAAGCAAAACATTTTCAGCAAAAAAATCTCCAAGAAAGTCCAGTTGTCTTTTGGTAAAAGCATCTTTGAGACAACCATGACCTGGATGATTGAGCATCTTCATAGACATTTATCCACTGTAGGTTTTCTTGCCTGATCCCATCGATCAAGTGCTAAGGTTAGAAGTCTTAACAATTATTCCAAGGTGGATATTGATCGTTTTGCAGCTCCCCCACTTAAAAACTTTGATTTGGCAAATAGCCATACAAATACACAAAATATTTCTTTATTTTTGATTATTTATCAAATTCCTATACCATCCATGCACCCAAGGGACTCTGGGTGGTTTACAAACAACATAAAATAATATAAAAATATGACTAAAACACCGTTAAAATCATAATTAAAAACACAATGAAAATTTACAAGTTAAAGGTAAGAAATCAAAGTTAAAAAATAATAATAACAAAGCTAAAAGGTCAAGAAACTGGAGGGAGTGCCCTCAAGCCAACAGCCAGCCCCAGGATTACATAACACACTAAATTGAAAGAGCCAGGTCTTAGCACTCTTATGGAAGACTAGAAGACCAATAATAATTCAATACAGTACCAAATAATTCAATTTATTCTATTTTAGATGGTATTTTAAGTGTCTAGAGCAGGGGTAGGCAAAGTTCTTCTATGACTTGTGGACTTCAACTCCCAGAACTCCTGAGCTAGCATGATTGGCTCAGGAATTCTGGGAGTTGAAGTCCACAAGTCATAGAAGAGCCAACTTTGCCTACCCCTGCTCTAGAGTATAGATTTTAGAATGACTTAAAGAACAAATGAGAAAAAAAAACCTCCTGCATGAGGTATCACACCTTGCTGCCGCCTCAGAACCACACTGAACTAATGTTTAGAAAGATCCTCTCATGGAAAATCCCTCTCATAGGTCTGTATGTAAGCTTTGTAACTATTTATCTCCTTGTAATTATTTATGATATTCATATCAGTATCTGTAGACAGACAGGTATTGTCCAATCAACAAGAGATTATGTTAGTAGATAAGGACCAGAAGACGGCAGTGGTGATAGATGCAGCAGTGCCAACGGACAGACGCATCAGAAAGAAGGGGTATGAGAAGCTGGAGAGGATGGGGACAACACATGTCAAAATGGTGCCAGTAGTGATAAGAGCACTTGGGGCTATGACTCCGGAGTGGGGAAATGGCTCCTACAGATCTTGGGAACAACACTGAGTCTCTGTTCTACAGATCTACAGTGCAGTGCTAGGAACAGCTAAGATACTGCTCAGAACCATCAAAGCTAAGGCCTCTGGTAGAGGATCCAAGACAGAGGAAGAGGGGTATCTTGCTCCTACCAGTATGTATATTTAATCTGGATGTTTTTTAGTTGTTTTTACTGCTTTAAAATTTATGTTTTTTTCTTTTTCTTTTTTTAACTATTTTTAATTGTAATATATTTTTTGAATTGCAAGCTGCCCAGAGTCATTATCTGAGATGGGAAACTATAGAAATGAATAAACAAATAAATAAATAAGTAAACAAGACACATACCATTGATAAGGATGGGAAGGATCTCTCTCTCTCTCTCTCTCTCTCTCTCTCTCTCTCTCTCTCTCTCTCTCTCTCTCTCTCTCTCTCTCTCTCTCTCTCTCTCTCTCTCTCTCTGTGTGTGTGTGTGTGTGTGTGTAAGTAAACGCAAAATGCAATGAGAACTGACAAGTTATATTTTATAAACCTGCAACACATCCCTCACACAGTTAACCTCATTATACAGTTGAAACATGAATAAATGATCTCATAAAGAAACTCTGATGTGAATATTTTCATAATTAATAATTCATTTAAAATTAGAATCTTAATGATGGGTGGTATTTCTATGATCCATGGTGATACCCTGACGAAAACACAAAATGTCCCTGTACATAAATGTCACATAATTGTAATTCATGCATAGTAGATTGATTCTTGTTCTTAGTTTGTAATAGGTCATACCCAGTCATCTGAGGAAGTCTCCAGAGAAACAGGAGAATTCACAATTCAATGGTAAAAGCACTGACATGTTGTGAACATATTTTGAGATAGTTTCTGTTCCCAAATCATCCAGATATATTTCCAATTTTGCTGCTTGGAGGAAGTTTCTGCTCAAAGTGAGAGTGATGTTATGGTGTCCCTCGATGCATCATTCTTTCTCCAATGTTTTATAACAGGTATATGAAATCTCTAGGGATAACTTGAATTTGGGTACTATCAGTATACCCATGTACAGAACAAATACTTATGGCCTATGTCAGTGATAGCGAACCTTTTTGGTTTGCGTGCCAAAAGGAGGGAGAGCATGGGGGGTCGCACACGTGTGTGCCCACACCCATAATTTTATGTACCCCCCGGGCATCCGCGCATGACCCCCTCACTCCTGGCACATGATGGCATGCCCCTTTTTTGCTCTTCCCAGGCTTCAGAGCCTTTCTAGGAGCCTGGGAAAGGCAAAAACGGCCTTCCCCACCCCCCGTAGGCACTCTGGAAGCCAGAAATGGTCCATTTCAATTTGGGAAATGGACCATTTCTGGCCTCCGGAGGGCCTCCGGGGAGGTTGGGAAGGCTGTTTTCGCCCTCCCCAGGCTCCTAGAAAGGCTTTGGAGCTTGGGGAGAGCAAAAAATGGGCCTTCCCCAACCCCTCCAGAGGCTGGAAACAGCCTGTTTCCCGACTCCCAGTGGGCCCAGAAGGTCCGAAAATCAGCTGGCCGGCATGCATGTGCCCACCGATATGGCTCCGCGTGCCACTTGTGGCACGCATGCCATAGGTTCGCCATCACGGGCCTATGTCTTCAGGCAATGGTATGGTTCCCATAAATTCTTGCCTGAATTGAGCAATGAGATGTATGCGTAATAATTAGTTGAAATTGAAATCAGACAAGATGGAAGTTATCATTGCAAAAGATCACGATTTAATAGAGATAAGAAACACCCCTATATGAGTTTCACTGTCCCAGGAGAAGCAGGCATGCGATTTGAGGGTGCTTCTTTATAAGCAACTTTCTCTGTTCTCTCAAATGGAAGCTATGCCAAACAAAACATATTATGATACACTGACCACATCCCTGGCTAGAAAAACAGGACCTTAGCATTCTTCTGCCTGTGTTTAGTTTAGTTTAGTTTAGTTTAGTTTAGTTTAGTTTAGTTTAGTTTAGTTTAGTTTAGTTTAGTTTAGTTTAGTTTAGTTTAGTTTAGTTTAGTTTAGTTTAGTTGATTAGCCCATGGGCCATATCAAAATACAGAGTTCCAAACACAAATTATTACTAAAATCCGATAAGAACCATTTAACATGGAATTGGAATAAAATACAATTTAAAATGAAATTTGAATAAAATACAATAATTTAATATATGGATATATAAAAAGGTACCTGTCTCTCACCCTCTTATACAGGTAACAATCAAATAGAATGTGAGCCAGTTCTTCTACCTCTGCTGCTCCTCAAATGCAGAGACCTACATGTGTTGGTAAACTTGAAGTATGAGTACCCCGTGTTGTTTCAATCTCTTGCCTGAAAAATGGAGTTGGTAGAAAATAGAACAGTTGTACTGAAAGTACTCAGACACCAACTTGGTGCAGTGGTTAAGGGGCTGGCCTAGAAACCAGGAGACTGTAAATTCTATGCCTTTTTTAAGGGATAAAAGCTGGCTAGGTGATTTTGGGCTAGTTGCTTACTTTCAGCCTAATCCAACTCACAAGTTATTGTGGGGTAAATAGGAGACAGATGTTTGTGGTACATTCACCACCTTGAGCTTGTAAGGGGCGTGCATAAGCGCACAATCGTGCCTACTGTTCCTGTCCTAATGTACCCATATATTCATACCTCTTTTACTCTTATTCATGCTTGTACTTACATATATATTCAATCATGTTTTACTGTTTATACTTTGCTTATAATCATATATGCTTATAACAAATAAACAAATACAAATACAAATATATATTAAAAAGTGGTACGAAAATGTAATAATAACACTTGCGTTGAAAGCAAAGCAAATTCCAAGTTGAAATGCAAAATATTGGTGTTATTTTAAAAAATCCTATACATCTAGATTCCTGGCTACTTGAGATAATCCTTGATATTCTTGAATACAGCTCATCTATCTGGAATCCGCACTGCATATCGGACATTAATACAATCGAACGAGTTCCAGAGACTCAAGGATAGAGGGAAAATGCCACTGCTGTGACAGTAATCAAATTGGTAAAGGATGTGAAGATGGTAGAGATTAGCTAATATCAAAATACAGTACTAGAACAGCTTAAGAAAGCAGTTAGATATATTGTTCAGGCCTGCCTAATGTAGGCAAGTGGTCTGCTTTTGAAATGCATGCATAGTCAATTACAAAGATTTATGGTGGAATTGGAAAGGAGAGAGATAATTTTGTGAGTTCTTTTAACTGTTGCTGAGACTGATACACACAAGGTTTTTGGATAATAATAGGGTCATCAGAGTTAAAATATTGTTGTCTTGAGTAGAGTTTGACTCTACTAGAGTTGTGCAATTTACAGAGTTCTGAATTCCTGAATGGGGGAAATGTGATTATTTCACATAAGACCTTATATACAATAGAATAACAGAGTTGGAAGGGACCTTGGAGGTCTTTTAGTCCAACCCCCTGCTTAGGCAGTAAACCCTACACTTCAGAAAAGTGATTGTCCAATCTCTTCTTAACAACTTCCAGTGTTGGAGCAATAACAACTTCTGGAGGCAAGTGGTTCCACTAATTAATTGTTCTGTCAGAAAATTTCTCCTTAGTTCTAAGTTGCTTCTCTCCTTGATTAATTTCTACCCATTGCTTCTTGTCCTACCCTCAGGTGCTTTGGAGAATAGCTTCACTCCCTATTGTTTGTGGCGCCCCTGAGATATTGGAACACTATTATCATGTCTCCCCTTGTCCTTCTTTTCATTAAACTAGACATAGCCAGTTCCTGCAACTGTTCTTCATATGTTTTAGCCTCCAGTCTCCTAATCATCTTTGTTGCTCTTCTCTACACTCTTTCTAGAGTCTCAACATCTTTTTTACATCATGGCGACCAAAACTGAATGCAGTATTCCAAGTGTGGCCTTACCAAGGCATTGTAAAGTGGTATTAACACTTCATGTGATCTTGATTCTATCCCTCTGGTTATACAGCCTAGAACTGTGTTGGCTTTTTTGGCAGCTGCTGCACACTGCTGGCTCATATTTAAATGGTTGTCCACTAGGACTCCAAAATCCCTCTCACAGTTACTACTATTGAGCAAGGTACCACATATTTATTTATTTATTTATTTATTTGTTTGTTTGTTTGTTTGTTTGTTTGTTTGTTTGTTTGTTAGTTTGTTTGTTTGGTTGGTTTTCTTATATGCCGCCCAACTCCCGAGGGACTCAGGGCGGCGTACAGCAAACTGTACTGTACCTGTGCATTTTGTTTTTCTTGCCTAAATGTAGAACCTTACTTTTTTCACCATTGAATTTCATTTTGTTATATAGCTCCCAATGTTCAAGTCTGTCAAGATCCTTCTGTATCTTGAGCCTATCTTATGGAGTGTTGGCTATTCTTGCCAGTTTGGTGTCATCTGCAAATTTGATGAGTTCCCCATTTATCCCCTCGTCCAAGTCATTGATGAAAATGTTGAAGAGTATTGGGCCTAAAACAGAGCCTTGGGGTACTCCACTGCATACTTCCCTCCATGTAGATGCAGTTCCATTGAGCACTACTCGTTGAGTGCGGTTGGTCAGCCAGTTTTGAATCCATCTGGTGGTGTTGCTGTCTAACCCACATTTTTCTACTTTATCTAGTAATAGGTTATGGTCTACTTTATCAAATGCCTTACTTAAGTCCAAGTAAACTATATCAACAGCATTCCCCTGGTCCACTAATTTTGTCACTTTGTCAAAGAATACAATAAGATTAGTCTGGCATGATCTGTTTTTGACAAACCCATGTTGGCTTTTGGTTATTACTTTGTTTGCTTCTAGGTGTTCATTGATTCGTTGCTTGATTATCTTTTCCAGAATCTTCCCTGGTATCGATGTTCTTCTCCCATTTAGAAATAGTTTTTGTCAGGCTTTCAGGCTTTTCCAACGCAAGACTTCTTTGTATTGGAGCATTGTGGGAAATATTGTAGTTCACACATTTGATAAATGTGAAGGGATTATTGATCCAGATCCCTGTAATTGTGAGAAGATCATAGTCCAATATTCTGGGAATGTGTGACTGCTAAGATGACATGAAATATTTAGAACAAATGTAACATCCAGGGTCTCTCTTAGGCAGCATTGGTAATACTTTGCTGTCAGAAAATGATATATATCACCACCTATCACTTCTGATAGGAAAGTGGGAATAACTATAGAGGAAAAATAGATCTTGAGGGAGCTACCTTTCTTAGATTATTTCTACCTATCCAACAAGATCTGTCAAGGGTAGTCGAATTCATTATCATCTTATAGGAATGTGATGCTGTGATTGTCCTCCTCTGATATAATCACATTTGGTCCTGTCCATATGATCTTTTTAAAAACTTTGAAGTCCTGGCCTCAAGCATGGTGTTTTGTGGTCTTGCTTGGAATATTTCTTTGGATGTTGCTTCATTCTAGCATAGTTTTCCTATCTGAGTTGTTTCTTTTTCTTTCCTTTCATTGAACATGTTTTTAAATCTAATTCTGTTCTGTCGTATGCTGCTTAAAGCCATTTCAGTGACTGAGGCAGAAGATAAATTAGATCAATAAATAACAAGTAGCATTTACTGTGAGCATTATTAATTGCACAGCACAAATAAACAAAAAGCCTGAAGAAATTTGGGTTATTCTGAAGGCAGAAAAATAGAGGAATAGACAATAGAAAGGATATGACAACTTTCGGAGCACTCTGAATCATAAAAAATAAAATTGCTCTGAAGATATTGATTGGGATTTTAAGAATTGAAGGAATTTTTTATAACAATCTGGAAATACTGTGTGACTCAATATGTGTTCAAGAAACATGATTAATATAAAATCTTGATTTTAGAATTCAGGATTTTGTTGATGCTGAGAAAGTAGAGTGCCTGGTGAGAAATAACTATATTTCTTAAATAAATTTTAACCTATGGAGAATTGAGTATCCATGAAACATTATTTGAACATACTTTAGTTAGACTTTATTTGACCCAATTGGAAAAGTTTCTTAGATCTTTAAAATATATAATTAGGGCTGAATTTTGTACTGGTAAATATAAAGAGGGCTTATATGTAAGGAGCTATAAAATGGGTAGGAAAGGAAAATAATAGGAATTTTTTAATGAATTTGATTTGGTTTTTTCCTATCCAGATTGTTCTCAAAGATGACAATATGGGAAAAGATTATTTCCTTGTATGAACATCTTACAGAGATGTGTTAATTTCTGATGAAGCAAATATGTAAAACTTCAAAAAGATGCACTGGATCTTATAGGATCCACATTCCTATAAGATGATAATGAATTCGGCTACCCTTGACAGATGAAAATGGTGTTAAATTAGGTTATGATGAATGGACTGATCTAGACATTGGAGGCTATTTTTTATCATTATTAAAAAATGAAGCCGATTTTATGGTGGATGAATGCACCAAAGTTATTTGGTAAATCAATGATACATTTAGAAGACTACAGCATTTATTGGCAAATGACATGGTCCTGGAACATCAAAATTGTAATGTATTAGAATAGAATAGAATAGAATAGAATAGAATAGAATAGAATAGAATAGAATAGAATAGAATAGAATAGAATAGAATAGAATAGAATAGAATAGAAAAGATTTTTTATTGGCGAAGTGTGATTCGACACACAAGGAATTTGTCTTGGTGCATATGCTCTCAGTGTACATAAAAGAAAAGATATGTCCGCCAAGAATCATTTTTTAGTTCAGAAAAGCTAAAATATATAGTTGTTTTTTTTAGAAATTGTTTATGGCTATACCTGCTGTTTTACAGATACATAGAAGTTTGAATGGAATTAAATCATGTATGAAACAACAGCAACCTACATAGGAACTAGGATGATATTCCATATGCACCATTACTTTAAGTAAAGGTAAGTTATTAGTAGCTTAAGTAATATTTGTGCATTTGCGTTGAGTGCAAATTGAGTCTTGCCAACTGGACTTAGACTGGCTTCTTCAGTCTGAACAATGGATGAGCAGCGAACCATTTCAAATCAACAAAAATAAGTCCAGTCAATTCAGGTCTATTGTTAAAGTTACAGGATTTCAAGTCAAGAATCAAGGCACATGGAGTCTGGGTAAATAAACAGTCATTGGCAACATAAAGGCTTGAGTTTGCTGTTCTTCTTAAATAAGAAGCAAGCCTAGTATTAGATTTGGAAGACTGTTATTTACTTTTCATAATGCAGTAGTATTATTTTACAAAACAAATGTTGGAGCAAAAAAAGGACACTGAACTAGTTGGACCAATAACCAGGCTTGTCACAGAGCAGGTACATTTGCTTTAGAAGTTTTGTCTTCATACCCACATTGTATATTTTATTCTCCAGGAATTATATGGTGATCTTATGCAAAGATAAAAATGATTTATTTTATATATTGTAAAGAAAATAGGAACACCATCTATCTGAGTTGCTGGTGTTCTTTAATACTTCTTCATGGTGTAGCATTGACTGTATACCATTTTAATCCTGATAAGACATAGAATTAATTCCATTTATGGACTATTCATTTAACATTGGCATTTTCTGTCATTATTCAATTTTCTTCTTCCACCTATTAATTTACATGATAGATTTGTTTCTTGTCCCCATGTATCTAGTTAACAATATATAAAGATATATATGTAGAACCACTTTAAGATAATCATAATTAAAAAGTGTGGAATCCATGGGTATATTGTTTCCAATTTCAGTTTTAAATGCTACTCTCACAAAATAATACAAAAAATATTTGCACATAGAAAATAATCACCTAAGGAAGGGGAAAAACATGATGTTCTCAAAATAAATTATATGTTTCTGAACATTTCAAGTCCTTTTATCTTTTTCCTTCTTTCCACATTATATCACAATTCATATATTGAGTGCAATTTAGAGATGGCTTCTATTGATAATCAGTCCACAAGTTTTTAGTAGTTTGTCAACAGTTATTATCTACTCTATCAGTGAAGAAGACATGCCCTTCTGAGTCCAATAAATGACTAACGGAATGGCTGTCAATCTAAGAACAAAATGACATTTATCAAATAGGAAACCAAGTAACCAGTCAAATTATGTTTGTTAAGGCGGTTGACTCCAAACCCAGCCTACCTCAACATTATCATGCTTTGGATTACTCCCATTTTTCCCTGGCCTTTGTATCAACATACAGTCTTGTGGGGAATTTGGAAAGATGAAATTCATAAATCAGGAAAACATCAAAAACATTAATGGATTTCAGATAAATATGGTACAAATTCTGAATATACATATTTTGGCCTAGTGGTTAAGGCTCTAGGCTAGAAACCAAAACTGTGTGTTCTAGTCTCACTTTAGGCATGAAAACTGGGTAGGTGTCTTTGGATTAGTCATTGTCTCTCAGTCCATGATGTCAGGCTCAGGTGACAGGACAGTTAGTCAATTTTTGTCATAACCAATGGACCAACACTTGGTTCATCTGAAAAAAAGCAGACTCTGCATTTACAGGAAAATTGTAGGATAATATATATCTATATCTATATCATCTATATCATCATCTATATCATCTATCTTTACCTCTACCTCTACCTCTACCTCCGTCCATCCGTCCATCCATCCATCCATCCATCCATCCATCCATCCATCCATCCATCTATCTATCTATCTATCTATTTAACTTTTTAGTAAGTGACAGATTTCTTTTCATTTTTTCTTACAGTATAATGGACAACTTTACCATAATGTATTTTTGATTTCATTACTTTCAACTAGGAAGTGTTTGCATGGTTAATTGTACAAAATATTTATTTGCACTTTTGAAAAACATCCTCTGCAATGTAAAGTAATAGAACTAGCAAGGATAAAACAGCAAATATATATTTTTCTTTCTCTTTTTGCATTGATTCATCAGCATAAGCATTTTATGAGACTCTTATCAAAGGCACATTTAAATCAAGGAAATGATTTTTTAATATTAGGGCAGAAATTAATTTCATGCTTCCTCTAGCAAATGCCTACTATCAAGAACTGAGTAAATAAACATTTACACACATGCTTATGTTAAATGAAAATAGAATAAAAAAATTATAGTGGACACTTGAACACAATTTCTTAAATGCCTTTTCTTAATGTAAAAAGAGCTTGAATTTTGTATTTTCAAAACTGCAGTGTGATGTTGGTGACCTTCTAGATCAGTGATGGCGAACCTTTTTTCCCTCGGGTGCTGAAAGCGCGTGCACACATGCTATCACGCACGTGCGAGTGCCCACACCCATAATTCAATGCCTGGGGAGGGCGAAAACAACCTCCCCTGCCCCTGCAGAGGCCCTCTGGAGGCCAGAAACGGCCCATTTCCTGACTTCCAGTGGGCCCGGTAGGCCCTCTTTTCACCCTCTCCAGGCTCCAGATGCTTCCCTGAAGCCTGGGGAGGGCGAAAATGGCCCCCTGCTTCCCCGGAGACCCTCCGGAAACCTAAAATGCCCTCCCAGAGCCTCTGCGTGAGCCAAAAATCAGCTGGCTGGCGCGCACATGCGCGCTGGAGCTGAGCTGGGGCAACGGCTTGCATGCCGGCAGATATGGCTCCGCGTGCCACCTGTGGCACGCGTGCCATAGGTTCGCCATCACTGTTCTAGATAGTGATTAAAGCTGAGTGACTTTCTCTCCCTTGTTGAAACCCTTTTGTCTAATTTGGGAATTGATAATGTATTGATAAGGAAAATTGTCTCCTTGTATCACAGGGGTGTCAAACCCCTGTGACACAAGGCCCAGGGGCCGGATCCAGCTGGTCGGGTGCTTAGATCTGGCACACAGTGTCACCCTGGAAATAGCGAAGAACAATTAACCAGTGAAACCACTTGCCTCCACAAGTTGTGAATGCTTCAACACTGGAGTTGAAGAGAAGAACACTGGAGAAGAGATTGGACAATCATTTATCTGAAATGGTATAGGGCAGTGATGGCGAACCTTTTTTGGTTCGTGTGCCAAAGGGGGGGGAATGCGGGGGATCACGTGTGTGCGTGCCCACACTCATAATTCCATGCACCCCCCGCACATGCACGCATGACCCCCCCCTGCTCCCAGCATGCAATGGCATGCCCATTTTTCGCTCTCCCCAGGCTCCAGAGCCTTTCTAGGAGCCTGGGGAGGGCGAAAACGGCCTTCCCCACCCCCTCTGGAGGCTGGAAACAGCCTGTTTCCCGACTCCCAGTGGGCCCAGAAGGCCCGAAAATCAGCCGGCTGGTGCACACATGCACGCCGGACCTAAGCTCGCGTGCCCACCGATATGGCTTCGCGTGCCACTTGTGGCACCCGTGCCATAGGTTCGCCATCACGGGTATAGGGCCATGATGGTGAACCTATGACACACGTGCCAGAAGTGGCACGGAGAGCAATCTCTCCGGGCATGCAAGCCATCGCCTGTTGGTCTTCCGGGTTCTCATATGCTGGCCAGCTGCTCTTCATGCACGCCGGAGTGCCAGAAACCGGAAGAGCAACCACCTGGTGCGCATGCACGCACTGGGAAGATGGTCTCCCAGTTTCCGGCGTGCACATGTGCACCAGCCAGCTGGTCTTCACGCGTATGCACCAGAAACCAGAAGACCAGATGGCCGGTGCTCATGCACATGCCGGAAACCGGAAGATCATCTTCCCGACGTGCGCATGTGCACTGGGCTGCTGCTCTTCCTGTTTCAGCCGCTCCCCCGCATGCACGCACACACACACACACAGCCCTCTTTTGGCCCTGCTATACCAACACTGCTATAGGGTTTCCTGCCTGAGCAGGGGGTTGGGCTAGAAGACCTCCAAGGTTCCTTCAAACGCCATCATTCTGTTATTCTTTTAACCAGTATATCACTTTGTCTTTTCATTGCAGGCATAAGGATGGATGGATATGAATTTTAAGATAGTTTTATTGGTTTATCAGTCAGATAGGAAAATTATAAGAGAAATAATTGTTGTATACACAAAGTGTCATGTAGTGCTGCCATTTGTCTATGTTTCATTGATCTAGGAAGGCTAGAAGGCATCACCATACTTTTTGGTAGAGGAACGTTCAAATCCATATTTGTGCCTAAAGAATAGAGAATGTGCTAGAACAGTGTTTCCCAACCTTGGCAACTTGAAGATGTCTGGACTTCAACTCCCAGAATTCCCCAGCCAGCGAATGCTGGCTGGGGAATTCTGGGAGTTGAAGTCCAGACATCTTCAAGTTGCCAAGGTTGGGAAACACTGTGCTAGAAGATTGCTAGAATGCTTCCTTTTGCTGCTAGATTCAATTGTGTGAAAGGGTCTACTATATTTTCTGTCCTTCTCCAATTGGACACTAGGAGAGCTAATTTTTTAATACTGTGGCACTAGCTTCAGGAGGACAGTGAATTCCCATCAGTAAACTTTTATTCTCCCTATTACACATTTATCATGGATGGAGTGTAGTCATGTGTCCCACAGAGTAATCCTAGCTCATATAATTGATAACAAATAAGATTTACAGTTTACCACAGAAAATGAAGTAAAATAGGTTAATTGTGATACCAGGAGTCTTAATGTATCTATAAATATTTAACCCTCACCAACAATTCATTCCCTAGTAACATATTACTATAGTCTCCAGGCATTGCTAAAAAATAATAAATAGCTACAAATAAAGTTGCCCATATTAGAAATAAATAGGAGGGAAGTTACCATATATTGCATTTCTCCCCTTCTCATTTCAATTATGTAGTTCAGTTATGTATATTTGTTTTAAGCAATAAAGATAAAACAGCAAAAGAAATGATCATGGTACATTTCTTGAGAAAGAAAAAATAACTTCATTCTTTTCTCATGCAATGCAAACTGATTTGCCAAGTGTTAAAAATATGTTTGCTAAAGTTTCTTCTGCTGTCGTAGTTAAATTATTCGTTTTTCTGAAATTAGATCAATTAAAGCGGTAGGTTTTATGAGGATAGCCTCTTCATTTATCATGTTAATGCTATTTAAATAGCTGTCAGTTTCTATCATTTGATGCTATAGGCAGGTGGCAAGTATATATACCAAAATCAATTATTTAATTCTGTACTATTTAATTAAGGAACACTGCAATCCCAATTATCTATCTCACTTATATGGAATAGATTTATTATTCTATGTTTTAACTAGGAGGGAAATGAAATCTGCCAAATCAGATAACTTGCCCAGGGGTAGGCAAAGTTGGCTCTTCTATGACTCGTGGACTTCAACTCCCAGAATTCCTAAGCTAGCATGATTGGCTCAGAAATTCTGGGAGTTGAAGTCCATGAGTCATAGAAGAGCCAACTTTGCCTACCCTTGAACTAGCCAGTCTAGTCTAGCAGTAGCTACAAAAACACAGTGAGTTGGTGGTATCTACTGAGGGACATATAAAGAGAGTATTCTACCACACACACTATGCTTCTTTACTTTTCCAGTGGCAATCATAAGAGTTAAACTTGAGATGTTCTGTGTAAAAAAATTTTTTTCTTAAAGTTATGACCCCATAATTTAAGCAATCTAAAAGACTATTCTTTTGAAAGTCTTGGCCTCAGGAAATCAGAAAGGACCAAGGCATTAGATATGGTTACACCAGACTGGCTTCTCCTGACCCATTTATACAAACCAACTTTTCTGGTTTTCTCAGGAACTATAGGTAATAATCAGGGGTGAGTTCTACTTACCTTCCCTACCTGTTCGGGGTCACACCGGAAGTGCCCCTGTCGCTCCTGGGTTAAACTGGTCTGCGCATGTGCAGGAGGCTTTGCGCATGCACAGAGGGTTATTTTCGCATAGGTTTGGCTCCAGTGGATGGATTTCAAGCCATAGGATCGGTTCAGGGGGTGGGGTGTGCAGCCGGCCGTCACTGCCGGTTCGGCGAGTGGGGGGAAATTCCCGCTACCGGTTCTAGCGAACCAGTCCAAACCAGCAGGAACCCACTTCTGGTAATAATTCAGATTAAGAGACTCTGGAGCAGGCCTGGGCATTTTATGGCCCAAGGGTCACATCTGGCCCCTTTGACTTTGTCCAGCCTGCAGCAGTGATGACAAGGGGAGTTTCAAAAGTGGGTGGGATGGTGGCAGGTGATGACAGGGGGAAGTGGGGGGCAGAAGTGGGGGGATTGCCTTCTATAACTGTCCCAGTTTCTTATGCAGCCCCTTGGAAAAATTAATTGCTAACCCCTACCCTGGAACGACGCAGCAGAACAAATAAGCAGACACAGGTGCATTTTCAAATCTGAGATTATTTGTAGCAATAAGGACATTGCCGTGCCCTTACAGTATCTGCAAAATCTTGGCCAGCTGCACTATACGAAAGGTCTCCAAACCTTTAGAGAAAGATGGTTGAAAGAACAAAATGGCATGATCTAGAATTGCCTAGGTAAGCATAATGTAGATAAGATTGCTAAATTCATTTCACCTTATACTGTTATCTGGATTATCTCTGAGCTGCAAATCTAAAAAATTGGACAGAGATCCCTGTTACTTTAGTTCTACCACTTGTGCATTGGATCCTGTTGCATCTACTTGCACTAGAAGTTTGGATCCTGGTTAAAATCAAATATTTATCTGAGAGAACAGAAAGTTCCAGTTGCTCCTAAAGAGGCATTTATCTGCCCATTCCTCAAGAAGCCTGGTCTGCACCAGGAGATATGAACAATATCTGCCTCCATCCTTCCCTCCTCTCCATTTCTTGCTGAAGTTTAAAAACATTGTAATGGGACTACATATACTGTATAGCAGATTCTGGAAGACGGGGATCATTTTTACTTGTGACAAGCCAAACTCATATCTAGGACAGTAACAGCATTGGTCATTCTCATGGATGACCTGTGGCAAGCTTATATGAAGGGAATACATCTGGGTGCTTTAGATGTCTCATGGTCTTCAATACTATTAATCACAGTGTTCTTTAGGATGCAGAATGTTATCTAACTTAACCATCAAGATGGGAATCTCAAGGGACAAGATCAGTATAGATAATTTGTTTATAAGGTACTGCAGAACTATTTCTTTTCTGATCTGTTGAACATCTACGTGAATGGCCGGAAAATATCAGTTTGGACTGAGGTATCTTCAATATGCTGATGTTACCTAAGTGTAGACCTTCACAATGAATGGCAAGCAGAGGTGTAGGTGGCGCAGTGGTTAGAGTGCAGCACTGCAGGCTACTTCAGCTGACTGCTAGCTGCAGTTCAGCTGTTCAAATCTCACCGGCTCAAGGTTGACTCAGCATTCCATCCTTCTGAGGTCAGTAAAATGAGGACCCAGATTGTTGGGGGCAATATGCTGACTCTGTAAACCGCTTAGAGAGGGCTGTAAAGCACTATGAAGCGGTATATAAGTCTAAGTGCTATTGCTATTGATATTTTCATGGTCAATGGCTGCCTTTGTTCCCCCTACTGTCAGCAAAGTGGCAGGCAGTTGAGTTCATCCATCATGATAAACTATATTGGATTTATCCATAGTTTCTTGAACATGTCATAGTAACTTTATTTGCACAATATTTTAAGTCAAGTAAAATAAGTAAAGTATTGTAAGCCAAGTCCTCTTGTCACTAAAGGTTACCACTAAAGTGGACACCCTGTATCCACTTATATAAAGCAAAAATAAGAAACTCAAACAAAACACATACATTGATTTAAATGAATTAAAATAAAAGGGGGGACAGATGGGGAGAAGACAAAGTTAAGAATGCCATTCTGCCGCATTCCTCCCTCCGACTGGTCAGGTCCCACAGAGTGAGTCTCCTCCAGGTCCCGTCAGTCAAACAATGCCGACTGGCGGAGCCTAGGGGGAGGGCCTTCTCTGTAGGGGCCCCCCGCTCTCTGGAACCAACTTCCTCCAGAGATCCGAATCACCTCCACCTTGCTGGCCTTCAGAAAAGCCATTAAGACATGGCTCTTCCTGCAGGCGGGGTGAGTTTGAGACGATTCTATATCTGATGTCTCCCCCATGTATGTATCGTGCGTATTTATATATTTCTTTTTTAACTGTTTTTAAGCTGTTTTTTAATGATTTGTTTAGAGTTTTTATAAAATGTTGTACGCCACCCTGAGTCCTGAGGGAGTAGGGCGGCATAGAAAAACTGCCAAATAAATAAATAAATAAATAAATAAATAAATAAATAAATAAATAAATAAATAAATAAATAAATAAATAAATAAATAAATAAATAAATAAATAAATAAATAAATAAATAAATAAATAAATAAATAAATAAATAAGAACTAGACAGATACCTCATCTGTGGGAAAGACTGACTTTTGGATGGTGAAACAGATCACGTTATGAGGGGTCCTTGATGCATTATGAACTTGCTTGTTTTTTTCTGGACATTTCATTACCCAACCTAGGTAATATCATCAGTGCAGTAATGAAATGTCTGCAAGAAAACAAGCAAGGTCAGAAAGCAGCAAGGACCCCTCATGTCGACCCTGAGGTACAAATGTTCTCCTTTATTAGATCATGTTATATATTTTAAATAAATAAAGGAATTTGTCTTCAGAGGAATTGTTGTATGCTCTGGTTTTATTTCTTAATAAGCATACCTTAATGGGCAATCATAATTTTTGACTTAGTGAAGGTGTGTTATCTATGTAATACAGATACAGTTAATCATCATAAACCAGTAAAAGTAGGTATTCCAACTATAGTGTCCATTATTTGGCAGGTAATTCAATTAGGATGTAGAAAGGATGATTTTCATTCATTGAACCACAGTCTTAAAGATTTATGACTTAATTAATCTAACTACATTCTTATAAATAAACAGTGCAAGGCAATTAACAGGCTATTTTGTTTTGTAATTTCAGAGTTGTTAATATTCTTGAAGAATACCATTTTGTACTAGATTGACTCAGCCATGGATGATGTATCACAAGATGTACATTTTTCCCAAAACTTTGGAAGAGAGGGATATTGAACTACCTTAAAAATGATTATTTTCTATATGTATTAAAAGAGTTGAGTTGTTTTTAACTTATAATGTTCTTAACTACTTTGGACCTTGCTGTCTATGGAACCAATGGTCACTCTATCAACTCCCTAATTATTATAATATGCAGGACAGAACTGAATGCTTGGAATGGGCTACATTTTTAATCACTGTCTTAAATTGTGGAATGCTCTATTTTTCAAAATCACACCTGTGTGTTTTTTTAAGTATTAAGCAGTCTTCATTAGAGTATTGATTATTAAGCAGATTAATTTTTTTAAAATTATTTTAACTGTTTTATTGGTTTTTTTAAAAAATATTTTTAAAGTTTTCTCTAAGGTGTTTTAAAACCACTTAGCATTTTTATGGCACAAGTTATATAAATACTGACCAATCCTTACCATTATATAGCAATAGCAGTAGCACATAGTCTTATATACTGCTTCACAATGCTTCTACAGCCCCCTCCAAGCAGTTTACAGAGTCAGCATATTGCCCCCAACAATCTGGATCCTTGTTTTATTGACCTCAAAAGGATGGAAGGCTAAGTCAACCTTCAGCCGGTCAGGATAAAAGGAATTGTATTCCTGATAGTGAGCAGAGTTAGCCTGCAATACTGCATTCTAACCACTACGGTAAGGAATAAGACATGCATCAAGGATGTGATTAAGAGATTTAACCTAATCTATGGTTTCTAAAAAAGTTACACAGAAGTCTTAATTAAAAAAAGACATGATGGACAGTGGGACAATATATATGGGCTTATCTTATGATGCCTATGGAATGTGGATGTTTACTATTTGGAAGACAAGAAAAGTAAAGGAAATAGCAAAGATCATAAGAGAAAGAATGAAAGGAATGGGAAAAAATAGGTACATTGTGCCTCTGTGAAATATTGTACACATAGGAAGGATATATAACCCAAAGGGTTGTAGTAGAGTTTAGAAATGAATGAATTTGGGGCAATTGATAGGGGATTGCAATTAAACTAACTTCAGTGTGAGAAATCTAATTACACAGATCTGTAACTGGAAGAAGTCAGAGGTAAAAGAAAGAAGATAATTGGAAATGCTATAGCAAACAACATAAAATAGAGGTAAAGGCGTAGGAGAAGAGATAAAGAGTTTTAGAGTGGGCAGTATGGAGCTTGCAGAAAACCAAACCTGAGGACCTCAGGAAAGGAGAGTAAGATTGTCCTAAAAGGAAAGGAAAGAGAACAATTAAACTGAAAGTCTAAAAGATAGAAAACTGTGATCTGAAAATGTAAGATACTCTATGGACACCAACTGCATGGAAACTGACTGATAGGAGAGAAAGAGAACCAGAAACTTGAAGGCATGGATAACAAAAAGGAAGGAAAAGGAAATAGCCCTGAGTGATAGGCAGCTTAAAGAGATAAATGATAAGAAGTGACAAAATATTTAAGTTAAGAGGAAGAAAATTTACTCATACTACCTCAGTCTGGTATCAGTATTATATGTATTCAGCCATTTTGTGGTGGTTTTTTTGGAAATGTGGAATTGATATACAAATGTAAATTCTCTCTCTCTCTCTCTCTCTCTCTCTCTCTCTCTCTCTCTCTCTCTCTCTCTCTCTCTCTCTCTCTCTCTCTCTCTCTCTCTCTCTCTCTCTCTCTCTCTCTCTCTCCATACATACATACATACATACATACATACATACATACATACATATATATATATATATATATATATACACACACACACACACACACACACACACACACACACACACACACACACACACACACACACACACACACACACATATATATATATATATATATATATATATATATATATATATATATATATATATATATATATATATATATATATATATATGTTTTCTGAGGTTTTCGCGGGTGTTTGTATGTAGGTCTTTGGGTATTCAGGTTTTCTCCCACGTGAAATTGGAAGTGTCTTGGTGACGTTTCGATGAAGTCTCATTCATCATCTTCAGGCTGGTGTCTTCTGCAACACCCGCAAAACCTCAGATATATATATATATATATATATATATAGAGAGAGAGAGAGAGAGAGAGAGAGAGAGAGAGAGAGAGAGAGAGAGAGAGAGAGAGAGAGAGAGAGAGAGAGAGAGAGAGAGAGAGAGAGAGAGAGAGAGAGAGAGAGAGAGAGAGTATCATCAAATGATTTCTTTAGTTTTACAAATGGAAGCAAATATATGTGCCCCAAGATAATGCTGCGTCATCTGTGTCATCACCGGGAGGAGACTCATGCTGGAGACCATCCTCAGGGAACTTCTATCTACCAGAATATGTGCTTTGGGCTATTCTAAGCATAGTATTTATGAGGTGCCTGGTTGTGTGTAGTTTTTTAATTTGTTGATTGGGGTATTAGTGGCTGATATTAAGTTGTTGGCTGTTGTTTCCTTGTGCTGCCAAGTCCTGGGCTCCTAATTACAGGAGAAGCTGATGGTAAATCAGCATTTCTGTTAACTGACAAGAGGCCCATTTCCCAGGTTTCAATCATTTGGATCTTTAGTTTTAGTTCATCAATAACATTCTGTTTTATCCCTTTTGATTTTATCATATAGATTGCAAACTGTATGAATGATTTGGTTTGCAATTTATTTATAAATAGTTAAAAAAGGAACAAAATATAATGAGCATGAGCGTGTACCACATTTAAAACTAAAAGGATGCATCAGGAATTAATTCAAAATTGCCCCATTGTCCAGTGCTTGTGTCCTGGTAGCTTTCAGCGACTAGCAAATTCCGGTGGGGAAGTAGCATTGGGAATCCCCCTCCCCCTTTGTGGCACATCTTTCCCATTTGATTTTAATGAGCAAGCAGGCTGGTTTAAGTGAAAGAGTGAAAGAGATCCTTAATGTAGTCCCTTGATGTTTAACAAAATTAAATCTGGATGCTGGCATCTTGGCATCTTGCTATAGAAACAAAAAGAAAGGTTTGGTGAGATAAATTCCATGTGACAAAAAACCCCGTATAAAATCAGACTTACATTTAACTGAATGCACTTAGTTCCTGTTGCAATGCAGCAGGAAATGGACTCCTGAAGATTGTTTCTTGGATTCCATTCTCTGAACGTGGTTCCAAAATGCAATCGTTAAGTTTTAGTTTTCTTGTGCACCAATGGTTTTATCATTTGAAATGAACTGCTTCTTTTATTCTTAGCATAGAATTGACATTGTGCCATGCTTAAATCAAGGCCTTGGAGCGTATATAGCAAAATTAGCAGAACTGAATCCAAAATTAAAGCAGAGCAAAACAAAATATTGATTTTGTTTAAACAAAGCAAAACTTTAATTTTCTCAGAAAACATTACCCTGGAGTATTGCCAGTTTCCAAATTAGTTAATCTATATTTCCAGGTTGCTAGGGATGATATAAGCAGCTCTCACTCCCCATTATTCCCCCCCCCAAAAAAATTAGTGTGACCAGAAGTCCCGCTTTTGGCGGGACAGTCCCACTTTTTAAACATTTGTCACGCGTCACACGGCGTTTCTAAAAAGTCCAGATTTTTGGAAAGAATGCATGACAAGCTAGGGCAGTCTTTCCAAAAATCGGCCTGAAAGGGGGGCGTGCGAGATTGGGGGGAGTTAAAACTCGGGGAGCAAGGCGCAAGGGCAGGAAGAGAGAGAAAAAGAAAGAAAAGGTGACGCTGTTTTAGTGAGCGAAAGTGATTCCGACCGTGGAGCAGAGACGCCCAGTGAGAGGGGCGAGAAGCGCGGGGCACTGCCATCCCCGCACCTCTCGGCCCACTCACTGGGCACCTGTGCTCCGCGGTCGGAATCACTTTCGCTCGCTAAAACAGCGTCACCTTTTCTTTCTTTTTCTCTCTCTTCCTGCCCTTGTGCCCATCCAGCTCCAGGGTCGCGTCGTGCGGCCGCTTGGGCAGGACGGGCGACGGTAACTTTCAGTTGGGACGCTCTGCGGGAGCACTTCACTTTCCCTCTCCTCCTCGGCGGAGGCAGGGTCACCACGGCTGCCCGTGAGAGGACTCAGCTGGCGCCCGCTGTCACCTGCCGCTGCCTGGAGAGCCTTGGGCGCTTGGCGCCATCCTCCAGCTTTCCTTCTGTGCGCGCTGCCGTCCCGTCCGAGAGCCGCCTAACGGAGTGCGCTTGATGGGCTAAATCGCCGCCTTTCTCCTCCTTCTCCTCCTCCTCCCCTGGCTGGGCTGATGGCTGCCCATTTTGCAGGAGCCTCGGTAGGTTGGTGGCTGCTGGATCTTCTTCAGCCAGCCCCTCTCCACAGCCACAAAGGAAGGAAGGAAGGAAGGAAGGAAGGAAGGAAGGAAGGAAGGAAGGAAGGAAGGAAGGAAGGAAGGAAGGAAGGAAGGAGAAAGAAGACAGAAAGAAAGAAAGAAAGAAAGAAAGAAAGAAAGAAAGAAAGAAAGAAAGAAAGAAGGAAGGAAGACAGAAAGAAAGAAGGAAGGAAGGAAGAAGAAAGAAGACAGAGAGAGAGCGAGAGAGAGAGAGAGAGAGAGAGAGAGAGAGAGAGAGAGAAAGATGTTAGGAAAGAGGAAAGATGAATGAATGAATGAAAGAAAGAAAGAAAGAAAGAAAGAAAGAAAGAAAGAAAGAAAGAAAGAAAGAAAGGAAGGAAGGAAGGAAGGAAGGAAGGAAGGAAGAAGAAAGAAGAAGAAAGAAGACAGAAAGAAAGAAAGAAAGAAAGAAAGAAAGAAAGAAAGAAAGAAAGAAAGAAAGAAAGAAAGAAAGAAAGAAAGAAAGAAAGAAAGTTGTATGGCTGCCCTGAGTCCTACGGGAGTGGGGCGGCATACAAAAATGACCAAAAAAATAAATAAATAATAAATGGCGGATCGGAACTCATCTGCGAAAAAATTTAGTGGATGGTATGCTTAAGGTTGGCCACCACTGGCCTAGAGACTAAAACATATGAAGAACGGTGGCAGGATTTGGGTTTGACTAGTCTAGAGAAAAGAAGGACTAGGGGGGACATGATTTTCTATGAAAATTTTTGTTGCTCCATATAGACCAAATTTTTAATCAGGAACCCACCCACCCCGGTCAATGGTGTCCCTCTTTACCAATGTTAAAATCTGGTCACCTTACCCAAAATAGCAATTCCTTTGAGCCAATGTTCCATGATAATATTAAAGTTAATAATTTTGGCACAGTTAGCATCCCATCAAAGCAATCAACACCTATTTTAATTCCAACTTTACTTATGTTATTCAGTGAACGATAAGATCTCTACTTCATTATTGTTAGGACTCTGTCCAAACGATTGGGTTTGCTAATAGGTAATATTGCTTTAAATGCATTGTAAGCTTTCTGATTACTATAAAAGGGAGCTAGAGAACAGGCTCGCTCTCCCTGCTGACTTTCTCTGCTGATTGTCTCTGCTGATTCACTGCTGATTCATTGAGTATTTGACTTCGTGTCTGTGAAAGTACTGTGAAGAGCTGCTGTGCATAGCGTAACTATCTGTGATAGTATAGATTTGTTTGTTATCTGTAATCTTTGTTTGCTAATTAAGACAAAGACAGGCTGGTAAGAAGATTCTTCGTATTGACTGACTTAACGTGTATGACTTGGACTTCTTATTTGGACTTTGCTAAATTCTTTGAGTAAACTATTCGTATACACTTTAAATGTATCTGTTTATTGACTGAATCATATCAACTCATGTCAACTGAAACACCACGTTTCACTGTTCACAAGCTTACGAGCACAAATTCATTAACAATTATAAACCAACCTAATATTTTCTGCATTCTACCTACTAGGAAGTGCATCCTGTACATTGACTGTACTATATTTAACCTGCTGAATGCACCCTAACCCTAAATTTCTATGGAAATCTGCAGGTGATAATTGATATAGATGAATCAGAAATTGTTTCCTAGACAAAAGGAACCGGAAGTATTTTTAAAATCCTGAGCAACCAGGTAACATTCAGAAGTGGCTTAGACAGATGCTTCCCTAATTCACTGAATTATAAGAAAAAGAAGGTAGAACCAGGCATGCAAGATTATTTTATAAAATAGCCAGTCTCAATAAAAGTAATTTTGGACTTCTTGTGAAGTTGATTTCCTGGTCTGGTCCATTTAACAGGGCTGACATATGGGACCAAAACAGAAGCCTAGAAATATTCATTATTTAAATTGAATATTTCTAAAATGATCAAGTTCCTTCCCAGTTTTAAGTTGCGTCATTAAATTTACTATCCCAGCCTTGCAAATTAGGAGTCAGTTAAATAAAGGATTTGATGGAATTAGATATATGTGAGTCAATAGTGGGTTGCATTTACCTTTGCTACCAGTTTGGGAACAGGAGTGTGTGGGTGCACACGCGCACTTCGTGTGCACGTAATGTTTCTGCGCATGCTCTGAGCATTTTTGATGATGTCCGGGTGGGTGGGCGGAGCCTCCCACCGCTGCCACTACCATTATTATTGTTTGAAATACAATGTGATATAAGTACCATAAGTGTCCTATGATATTTGACTTCCTACTCCAGTTAAGGAAAACGAGGCATACACAGTAGATTTAGATGTTCTGAACTGAATCAGTCTCTACCATTTTCCTTCTCCATTTCACTCATCTTTCACTTCTCAGTCTAGACCCTTTTTTGTGGATGGGGAATGAAAAGTTTTCTGAGACTAAAGACCATTCTTATCCCTGGTGGTTTTATGTATGACAGTCAGAGGTGGGTTCCTACCGGTTTGTACCAGTTCGCCCGAACCGGTAGTGACCCGCTGGTGATATCATGATGACATCACCGAACCGGATTGGTTGGTGCCAGTCCGTGGGTGCCGCCATCTTTTATTTATTTATTTTTTATTTTTTTTTCCTTCTGAGCATGCGCAGAAGCCGAGTTCCGGCACTGTGCATATGGTCGCCATCTGTGCATATGGTCGCCACTGTGCATATGGTCGCCAACGCATGCACGCACCCACGAGACACACCCATGCGGCACAGGAGGAAGCGAACCAGCAGCGAGGTAAGTTGGAACCCACCCCTGATGACAGCTATTAAGATCCATACCCTTCTGAGTCATGGTGGCACAGTAGTTAGAATGCAGTATTGCAGGCTAATTCTGCCTACTGCCAGGAGTTTGATGCTGACCGGCTCAAGGTTGACTCAATCTTCCATTCTTCTGAGATCAGGAAAATGAGGACCTAGATTGTTGGGGGCAATATGCTGAGTCTGTAAACTGCTTAGACAGGTAAAGCACTATGAAACAGTATATAAGTGCTATTGCTGTTGCTATCGTCACCTTCCACAATTTGAAAAAAAACATGTTTTGGATGGATTTTATAACATTTATCTATTGAATTAGAGATAGCCTGCAAAATATCTCAGGTTGAGTGACTTTCTAAGATCACTTATAGATTTCCCCCCCTGTAAAAAAGTAAGTATATTTAGAAATTGCAATAACATGCAATAACAGGTGAGACTACTTACTTTAGTCCAAGGGAATTTCTTACATGTCGCATTTTTAAGGCATTCTAGATTGGGGCATCAACTTTCAGAAGGAAAATCAATGGCTCTAAAGGAGGAAAGTGATCACTCTGAAGGAGAGAGGTGATATTGAAGTCTCTTCTGTGAGTAGCTAATTTGTGGCCAATTAAACATAAAAGCAAGCATGCTAGCTCCTCTCCCTTTACAGAAAGTGAGGTCTCCTTTTGGGCCTCTTTGGGTTGTATAATTCAATATTAGAAAACCAAATTTGATCGCTAAGCCAATTTCCATTACCTTTATCCTTGGAAAAGCAAGGCGCAAAAAGATGTAGTCTAACTAGCTGTGAAAGAGTAGAGAATTAAAATGATGAAAAGGAGATTCATATTAGCTTTAAAGCTTTCTGCTGAAACTGGAAATTTCCCACCAAAACTGGAAACTGCACTGATTGAGCAGACAATCTTGAAGCTGCATCTTGATTTTGCAGGTTGTGTGTCAATTCAGGGAGAATCTATGTTAATGAATAGCAAATTGAACAATGTGCTTTTCAGTTCAATAACCAGGGTGAGTTAATTAAAAAAAGATAGGGAAGAAATAGTTATACAGACTTTGGAGGAAATAAATGCACTAAGACCCCAATGTGGATAGTTACTGGTCAGGCTAGGTGCTTCTGGCAAAGAAGCAGCTAAATAGTTGTTTAGTTGTATGGGTTCTTAGACACATGTTTTAAACTAGTTACAGAAGGAATGAAAGCAAGATCCTCCCATTTGAAACGTCTAACAGCAGTGTTCTATAAAAGCAGCCATACAGCATATGGTGAACAAATGCCATTTTGCAGAGATTGGCTTTGTTGCTACCTAGTAGATGCTATGACTCCTGGATGATTGAAAGACAGGTTAGCATCTGAAACTGAATTAGCCCCAGAAGCCTGCTTGTTTAAATTAAACTTGGGATCTATTTTTGTTGAATAAAGTTCTGATTAGGTTGAACAGTGTCTGGCTACTCTACTGAGTCAGCTTTAGGTTATTATATGTATATGTACATGTATATGTATATGTATCTTTCGACAAATTCTACAATTGTTCACTCTTCTTCCCAACTAACTTCTTCAGACCAATCCTTGAATACAGCTCATCTGTCTGGAACCCACACCGCATATCAGACATAAAGTGTCCAGAGATACTTTATGGTAAAGTGGAGAAGAGTCCTCCACTCCTCTACTCGCAACAGAATACCTTATGCAACCAGACTTGAAATCCTAGGCTTAGAAAGCTTAGAACTCGTCGCCTTCAGAGAACAGCTAGCTGATGGGAGGATAACATCAGATATTAAGTAACAATTCCATCCTGGATCAAGACTAAAGCTCAATCTAAAGCTGATTGGAGTTTTTATCATATGACCATTATGAATGAGGACTAAGATATCTCCTGAACTGTTTTGATCCAAACCTGCTCAAAAATCTTGAAATCAAGTCGTTGAGAATCTTGAATCTACAAAGACACATGAGTAGGGGGTATTTTTAATCCTCTAAAATTCTCCAGCAGATAGAGGAAAGATGACCTGCTGATTCTTCCCCTCCCAAGTATACTATTATAACTCTGCTATCAGCACTATGTTGGGAAATATAGAAATCTTTTTAAGTATAGGTTTTGCCATCAATGGCTTACAAATAGGAACAATGCTTACTTGTGGAACAATAAAACCAAATCCACTCTAAATTGTACTATAATACCTGAACTGGGATGGATGTGGAAAACTTGAAAGACATCAACCACGTTATGCTTGCAGATATTCCCATTATGATTACATGTTGCTAAAAGTTGGAGACAAACATTCAGATGATGGTTAAAAAAAGATGGTTAAAAATCAGTTCAAATAGGAGCACTAACACTTTATTTTACTTAATGTACTTAATGGTATACTAAACCAAGCTGCCCAAAAGAAGGACCAGGAAATGAGAGGAAGGACTGAAAATGATAACCCAACAAACTTTATTACCTGTGCATCTGAACAACAATATTTAATATGTGTCCTTCCGCCATAAATAAGTGGTTCCTTCCTACCCTAAACTCATTCAGCTATGATTTTTTCTTTCTTTCTTTCTTTAATTAATTTATTTCTTACATTTCCATCCCACCTTTATTATTTACATAATTAAGATGGCAAATATGCATAATATTTGTCCTCCTATTTTCCCCACAACCGTTTGATGAAAAGAAGGACTAGGGGTGATATGATAGCAGTGTTCCAATACCTCAGGGCTTCCACAAAGAAGAGGCAGTCAAGTTATTTTCCAAAGCATCTGAGGAAAGGACAAGAAGCAATGGGTGGAAACTGATCAAGGAGAGAAGCAACTTAAAACTAAGGAGAAATTTCCTGACAGAACAATTAATCAGTGGAACACCTTGCCTCCAGATGTTGTAAATGCTCCAACACTGGAAGTTTTTAAGATGATGTTGGATAACCATTTGTCGGAAATGGTATAGGGCAGGGGTGGCCAAACTATGGTTCTTTGAGGACCTGTGCACTTCAACTCCCAGAATTCCTGAGGTAGCCATGCATGCATGGCTGGCTCAGGAATTCTGGGAGTTGAAGTCCACAGGTCCTCAAAGAACCATAGTTTGGCCACCCCTGGTATAGGGTTTCCTGCCTAAGGAGGGGATTGGACTAGAAGACCTCCAAGGTCCCTTCCAACTCTGTTATTCTATTCTATTCTATTTTCCCCACAACAACCCTATGAGAGGGGATGGTAAGAGTGATCAATCCAAAGTTGCTCAGCCAGCTTTGATGCCCAAGGCAGGACTAGAATCCAGTTTCCTGTTTTCTAGGTCAGCAGCTTCACCACTACATCAAATTCTATCTCTCAGAAGTACCTTTCCTGCTTTTGATCTGTCAATAAATGGCATTACAGATCATCATTTTGAATTGCAGTTTTATTTTTATTTTTTTTACCATATCTGATGTAGAAAGACATTCTCTTACCTTTCGTCAGAAGAAGAGAAGTTCTTAAACATGATTTTAGAGGTGGTGCTCGTATAAATGATAAGGCCTAACTGAGACAGTATGGCTTCACTGCAGAGAAAAGCTTCAGGCTTTGAAGACAAAACAATTATCCTTGTCAAGGTGAAGAAATGAAATGAACTCATTCAATGTGTCATTTCCTTTCATCTCTAAGCTTCTCAAATAGATACAACATCCCAAAGTGGATTCTATGCATCTGCAGGAATCTCTTGTGGCATAACCTGTGTAATGTCCTGGGGCTCCACCAGGGGGCTCCAAAAGGAGCGGGAATTCTAAGCGTTGTGATTGGTTGATGTTATGTTGTGTTCAGTATAAATACAGAGCTGTCAGATCGGGGCCTGCTCCTGTCAGATGACTCTAGTTAGGAGGTTCAGAAGTTAATAAAGCATTAGTCCGACTCAAGCCTCAGCGTCGTTCCTCACGAATATAATACTGGCGACGAAGAAGGAGGTCGAATCCACATCGAGTGACTCCAGCACACCTGAACGTAAGGAAAATTGTGAAAGCACTGTCAGGGACGAGTAATGGCCACCCAACATACATTCGCTCCCTTTAACCCGCCGAGGGAGACCTGGGCCTCCTATGTAGCCCGGTTCGAATGTTTCCTCATCGCAAATGAGTTCACCGAGCTGTCAGGAGACAGAAAGCGGGCATATTTTCTCGGATTTTGTGGGCCTGACATGTTCGAGACTGCCCTAGCCCTTTTCGCCCCTCGCTCGATTCATAGCGTGCCTTGGGATGAATTTATGGAGAAACTTAAAGATCATTACGCACCCCCTCCTTCTAGATGTGCTAGACGTTATGCTTTTTACCATCGGAATCAGAAGGAGGGTGAGACAGTGAATCAATTTGTGGCTGCCCTCAGGAGGGCTTCCTTAAATTGCGAGTTCAGCAATTTAGAAGACTACCTTTTGGATAGGCTTGTTTTTGGAGTCAGGGACTGCCGACTGAAGAGGCGATTGCTCGCCATGCACAACCTCACATTCCAAGTTGCACTTGATGAGGCTCGTGCTGCTGAACTGTCCAACCAATCCCTCGCTGAGATGGACATTAGCATTAACCCAACGCCCGTCCCCAATGCCTCTGTGACCAATGCCATCGCCGCTCTCCCAGAAGCATTAGAGAGAGAGCTCAAAATTGAAGAGGACGTTTGCCGCATTTCTGAGGGTCAGAATAAGGGGGACGTGAGGCAAAGACCGCCTCCATCTCTCTCTCCATGCAGGGGCTGTGGGGGGGACCATTTGAGGGCCCAATGCAATTTCCAGGACGCCATTTGCCGTCGTTGCGGCCGCAGGGGCCACCTAGCAAGGGTTTGCCGGATGGGTAGAGCCGCCCCCATTCAGAGTTATAGAGAGGCACCACCTGCAGGCCCACGGAGACAGCCCTGGGGGGGTCAGCCAAGAAGAGGCAGCTGTAATGCGATTTTCCCCTCCACTAGGGGGAATCTTGCTGTCATTCAGAAAACTCAGGTGCCCGCGGGTGAGAAATTCACAGTTACTGTGACGCTTGGCCACAAGCCGTGTCCAATGGAAGTGGACACGGGCTCAGCTGTGTCCATAGTCTCATGGAGCACCTTGAAACGCATTTTCCCTGGCATGTCAAAGAGCCGCCTAGAGCCATGCCCATTATTCCTTAGGGCTTACCAGGGGTCCTCCATCCCTATCCTGGGCAGGGGACTGTTTCCAGTCAGGTTCAAAACTTTTGCTGGCCGCCTGCCCCTTGTAATTGTAGATGGCCCCCTTACCAGTCTTCTGGGACTAGACTGGTTTCCAGCTCTGGGGTTTTCCCTGGAGGGCATTAACGCAGTGAAAGGGGAAGACATGGGGGCCACATTGGAACAGGAATTCCCCGCAGTATTTGACGGGCAGCTAGGGAAGTATACTGGAACACCTGTGACTTTTAATCTTGACCCTATGGTTGCCCCTGTCCGCCTCAAACCACGGAGAGTGCCCTTGGCACTACTGCCAAAGGTGGATGCTGAACTAGACCGCCTCCTTGCACAGGGCATATTAGAAGCTGTAGATCAGGCGCGTTGGGAGACCCCCATAGTGACCCCTGTTAAGCCAGATGGCTCAATCAGGCTATGTGCAGACTATAAGTGCACAGTGAACCGCGCATTACAGTCCCACGCATACCCTGTGCCCATTGTGCACCACCTGCTGCATTCCCTGGGAGGGGGAAAAGTCTTCGCGAAGTTAGATCTGTCCCAGGCTTACCAACAGCTGCCTGTGGACGACCAAGCAGCCGAAGCTCAGACTATTATTACACATCGAGGCGCTTTCCGCTGCCGCCGCCTCCAATTTGGCATAAGCACTGCCCCGGGCATTTTCCAAGGGTTGATGGAACGCCTGTTACACGGAATTCCGGGCACAGTGCCTTATTTCGATGACGTTTTGGTCACTGCGTCATCACGTGAGGAATTAATCTCTCGAGTGCGTGCTGTCCTCACCAAATTCCAGGATGTGGGGCTACGAATTAAGAAATCTAAATGTGTGTTTGCGGCTAGCAGCGTAGAATTCCTCGGGTTCTTGGTGGACTCCACTGGAATACACCCCACAGCCTCTAAGATCCAAGCCATTGTGGACGCACCCAGGCCAAATTGTAAGGCGGAGCTGCAAGCCTTTCTTGGCCTCTTGAACTTTTATGCAATTTTCCTGCCTCACAAAGCCACAGTGGCAGAACCGCTGCACAGATTGCTGGACGCCAGGGCACCGTGGAAATGGGGCCCCCGTGAGGCACACTCATTTGCCGCTGTGAAAGGACTTTTGACAGCAAACACGGTGCTGGCTCAATACAGCACCCAACTGCCACTAGTGCTAGCCTGCGACGCGTCACCCTACGGCATGGGCGCTGTCCTTAGCCACCGCTTGCCGAACGGAGAGGAAGCCCCGATTGCATTTTTTTCCAGAACCTTAGCTGGGCCGGAAAGGAACTACGGCCAAATCGACAAGGAGGCCCTGGCTCTCATCGCGGGGGTTCGCAAGTTCCATCACTATCTGTATGGGCGCCGTTTCGACCTCGTGACTGACCACCAGCCACTTCTGGGGTTACTCTCCAGCAACAGTCCGACACCCCAGATGATATCCCCAAGAATGACCCGTTGGAGCATTTTCCTCGCCAACTACGAGTACCACCTGATCTACCGACCTAGCCGCAACATCGCGCACGCCGCTGCCTTAAGCCGCTGCCCCCTGCCTATCCTGCTGGAGGACCCGGCACCTGCATCTACGGTCTTCCACTTGAACGACATCAACCTACCCATCGCAGCAAGCGACATCGCCAAGTCTACGGCTCGAGACCCCGTCCTGTCAAGAGTACTGACTTGGGTGCTGAGGGGCTGGCCTGGGGACACTGTGACTTCCGAATTTGCCCCATTCAAAATGCGCCAATGTGAACTGTCTGTTTTACGGGGCTGTTTATTGTGGGGTGAGCGGGTTGTAATCCCCACGGTTTTTAGGCGAGCCACCCTCAACTTGTTGCATAGGGGCCATCCCGGGGTGGTCCGAATGAAGGCCCTAGCCAGGGGTTACGTGTGGTGGCCGGGGATGGATAAGGCCATCGAAGAAAGGGTGGCCAAGTGCTCCATCTGTCAGGAGAATAGGGCATCCCCGCCTAAGGCAACCCCGCAGGTTTGGGAAACCCCAGCAGGCCCCTGGTCCCGCATCCACGTGGATTTTGCCGGCCCAGTACAAGGCCAGATGTTCTTGGTGGTCGTGGACGCTTTTTCTAAATGGTTGGAAGTCCGCTTAATGTCCACGACCACCACTGACTCCCTGATTAGGTGTTTGGAGTCATTGTTTGCGACACATGGGTACCCCGACGTATTGATCTCGGATAATGGGCCTCAGCTGACAGCGGCCCGATTTGAGGGGTTCCTCGCCAACTTAGGCATACGGCATGGTCTCATTGCGCCATGGCACCCTGCAGGTAATGGCATGGCGGAACGCATGGTTCGCACAACGAAAGAAACACTTCGCAAACTAGGCCCGGGGGATTGGCGAGATAAAGTAGCTGAGCTCCTGTTCACACAGCACACTACGCCATGTACAGCCACGAATAAAACACCGGCTGAGTTGCTCATGGGGAGGCGTTTGAGAACGCAGCTCGATAGACTACACCCCCATTATTCCACAGAAAAGCCTCTAGACTCCTCCCGGCCAGGGCGCTCGTTCCAAGTAGGCAGCCCTGTGTATGCACGCAACTATGCCAGCAGCCCACTTTGGCTCCCAGGGGTGGTAGTCGGCTCAAGCGGCCCGTGCTCCTATCGTGTCCTGTTAGACAACGGCCAGGAGTGGCACCGCCACATTGACCAACTGCGATCTCGGTGGGGGGAAACGGCAGGAGCCAAGCCACAACTGGCACAGTCCCCCAACCCTATAGAGGGACTCCGACTAGGGGAGGAGGGGGCGCGATGAGCCGCGAGCCAAACCGCTCTCGCTGACTTACCGGGGCGGGAAGAAGCAGTCGTAGAGGAGTTCACCCCTCTCCCCGGGGAGGAGACAAGTCCGGCAATAGACCATGCAGACGGAGACCGCAGTCTGGGAGAACAACCCCAAGAGCTAAGACGATCTAGTCGGATCAGACGGCGCCCAGCGTACCTCGCTGAGTACGCATGCTCCAACTAAAGGGTAAGGGGTGTAATGTCCTGGGGCTCCACCAGGGGGCTCCAAAAGGAGCGGGAATTCTAAGCGTTGTGATTGGTTGATGTTATGTTGTGTTCAGTATAAATACAGAGCTGTCAGATCGGGGCCTGCTCCTGTCAGACGACTCTAGTTAGGAGGTTCAGAAGTTAATAAAGCATTAGTCCGACTCAAGCCTCAGCGTCGTTCCTCACGAATATAATAACCTGTAACTAACTGGAAGAGATTTCTGCTTCTGCTTGTGTACATCACATACGCAAAGGCCTCTTCCAATTGTTGGAACTGCCAGAGGAGACCTCTGTGGCAAAAGTGAACAAAATGTGGCAATTCACTTTGTTTTTAGGTGGAAGGAGTGTTGGCTTTCCTCTTCAGACAGGAAATAGAAGCAAGTGCTATCATTATTCAAAGTTGAGAGTTTTAAGTACATGAAAAATTTAGTAGAAATATCGTGGATGAAATTGCTAACTGTTACATAAGAAGAAATATCATGGATGAAATTGCTAACTGTGTTACATAAGAAGAAATTCATTAAAAGAATAGAAAACTAATTACTGTCTTTTTAATGTGGCTGTTTCCCTTCTATTTCTGGAATATCTTCCTGCAGATTTATCATCTTTATTATGAAACACCATCCTGTAGTCTGCATCATTCTTTTGGTTGCCTCCAAAGAGTGTTTCCTCATAATACTGGGGTGGTGGTGGTGGAAATTGTTCTGTACTTGACAAAAACGATTTATCTTAAATGAGATTACTTGTTGAAATATGTAATATCTCCCCTACCAAAATATTTTGGCTTGTTATAGAACACTAGACAATCAGTTGGAAAGGTCTATTAAACAAACCACAGAGTTTATAATCATCTGGCAACAGTTCAGGCAGCACATTTAAAAGTTGGCATGGTTGGAAAAAGCAGCCAGACAATTCTCTCGCGTCAATAATTTTAAATGGATCTAACCAAATTCCACATTCCACAGGAGCCGAGTGGCGCAGTGGTTAAAGTGCAGCACTGCAACCTACTTCAGCTGACTGCTAGTTCAGCAGTTCAGCTGTTCAAATCTCACTGGCTCAAGGTTGACTCAGCCTTCCATCCTTCTGAGGTCGGTAAAATGAGGACCCAGATTGTTGGGGGCAATATGCTGAACTCTGTAAACCGCTTAGAGAGGGCTGTAAAGCACTATGAAGCGGTATATAAGTCTAATTGCTATTGCTATTTAATAAAGTTCTCATACTTGATTTGATCTAGAATAAGAAATATTTTTCCCTTGGAATGTATTAAATATTTTGTAAAAGATAAATAATATCTGGTTTGGTTTAAGGCTCCAGCTACTCTCTGTTTATTTTTGCATGCGGTATTGGCCCTTGTGAGAATATTATGGTCAACCTTTGTCTTAAAAAGAGACAAAAAATACCCACCATTCTCTTTTAAAAAATATCTGGGAATAATAGATTCCCAATACATGTGTTTCTTATGTACATGTCCTGGAGGATTTTTCATTTTATTTCCCCAGACTGGCCAGCTATCCTACATCTAACCACCCCGAGAAAGCAAAAGCCTTTATTCTGACATGTGTCATGTGCCCGTCGGAGCCTGAATTCTCAGAGGAGGATGAGCAGGAGCTGGGACTGATGGAGGTCGAGGGGGTGGCTTTGTTGGCTTTGGAGGAATGTAGGGAGGAGCAGGATGAGGCAGCCCTGGGCCCCTCTGGCTTGGGACGGCTTGCCAGCAGGGAGAAATGGATGCAGAATGACCAAGAGAGGGCAGGCAGTAGAAATGAGGAGCAATGGAGCTGAGGCCATTAGCAAGGACCGTCCCCTCCTTATCCCCGAGCACGAAGAGTGGAAAGGGGGTGGGAACAGTGCAGGCTGACCCAACGACTCGGGAGGAGAGTGCCCCACCCCTCTTCACAAGGCACACCTGGGGACTGAAACATAAGGAGACGCTGTGGGGAGGGGCGTTTGTTGGGAACAAATGCTGAATTTGTGGAGTTTTGTGTACTAGTCTGACATCTGGAGTTTGCAGAACTTCTTGCCTTGTTCCTTGCCTTGTGGACTAATTGCCTTATTATTTGCTTCGTGGATTCATTGCCTTGTTCCTTTGCCTTGCTGGACTTCTTGCTTTGAAGCTGTTGTGCTAACAGTATTTTGCTGGACTCCTCGCAGCCAGAGACTGCTGTGTGTGTATATGTGTGTGAACGTTTTGCTCCGGAACTTGCCATAAACTTGGGAGCATTTTGGGGAAAGTTGGAGCAATAATTTATTTATTTATTTAGGATTCTTATATGCCGCCCTACTCCCTGGGGACTCAGGGTGGCATACAACATTTGAAGAACCACTAAACAATACAATTTAAAACAATTTAAAATACATTTAAAAAGGATACAAAATCTTACATACATAGGGGAGACCAAGATGAAATTGTCTCAAAACCCCGCCTGCAGGAAGAGCCATGTCTTCATGGCTTTTCGGAAGGCCAGCAAGGTGGGGACAATTCGTATCTCTGAGGGGAGTTGGTTCCAGAAAGCAGGGCCCCCCACAGAGAAGGCCCTCCCCCTAGGCCCCAGCAGCTGACATTGTTTGGTTGACAGGACCTGGAGGAGACCCACTCTGTGGGACCTAACCAGTCGAAGGGAAGTATGAGGTAGAATGCGGTCCCGGAGGTAACCTGGTCCTAAGCCATGTAGGGCTTTAAAGATGATGATCAACATCTTGAATTGTACCCGGAGACCAATGGGCAGCCAATGCAACTGGCGGAGTATAGGTGTTGCGTGGGTGTATCTTGAAACACCCACCACAACATGCACAGGGAAGTTTTGAACTATCAACTGGCTGTATTGCCTTTGGGACTTGTCCTGGGTCATCACAGCATGTGTGAACATTCCACCATTTAGTAGGCACTGAAGCCTATGGCCTTTTTGTTAACAGAAAATCCTAGATACAGTATATAGTTTTTCCAGTTAACTATTTTGCACAATTAGAAATGCTCAGCCATAGGTGGCGACTGTTATTTTCTTCCTTCTGTGGTTTTGATAGTAAATCTAAAAAAGTAGTATTGACTGAAAGACTCTGTCTCTATAATTCTAGAGAAGTGGAAACCACCAAACAGCAACTTCTTCATTGCTCCTTTTATAGAGGGATTTGAATTAGATTTATCATCCCTTTGATCTGCAGATATTCGGATCACTATGCCCAGATGCTACTTGTAGATGAACTATCATTTATTACAGCACACACTGCTAGGTTTTTCATTTCAGCCTGCGAGATCCACCAGCCCTTGACATCTCAAGCTACTGCTTTATAAGCCTATTTTATGTAGTTTTAGATATCATCATATTTTATGTAATCCTAGATGTTATCTCATTTACTGCCTAGACTTATATCACCTTTCTCTGACTTTTATTATAAATCCTAGTCAGGCTGCTTTATTAGATATATCTCAACTTTGGTAAGGAATTTTGCTGGTTTCTTAAGTTAGAGTGTTAAGATGTGGTTATAGGCTACTAATGGGCATATTTCCTGTAGTGGTCTGAGACTCCAATAAAGACTGATTGACTGTATACTATTATAATGAATTCTGAAGAAATTCTGAGAACCCTGAAAAGAAGAGTCTTATTTCATAAAACAGGAACATTTTCAGGAAATTGGAAGGTAGGTTTCAGTATTGTAATAGCATCAGATTTATTCTCTTTCCCTTCCTATTAGCCAGCCTGATTAAACTTTTTGGAGGACTTAACAATATTGCTCATTCTTGTATTAGCAAATATGCTGCTAACTCAGCACTTGTGGAATTTAATCTATGGTTCTGGTTTTTTCCCCCCACTTCAAGTTTAATATTTTCACAACAGCAGATGTCTACGGAGGTACACCCTCAAGTTTGGTCTCCAATAAAATTTACCATAGTTGATACAGTGCCCTGTACCTTTTCCAATTGTTATATGTTATGATAAAAATGAATTTATTTATGAAATTTATATACTACCTATCTCACTGTTGCAGTGACCCTGGATGGCTTACAGCATAAAAGCAATAGCAATAGCACTTAGACTTATATACCGCTTCATAGTGCTTTACAGCCCTCTCTAAGCGGTTTACAGAGTTCAGCATATTGCCCCCAACAATCTGGGTTCTCATTTTACCAACCTCAGAAGGATGGAAGGCTGAGTCAACCTTGAGCCTGGTGAGATTTGAACAGCTGAACTGCTGAACTAGCAGTCAGCTGGAGTAGCCTGCAGTAGCTGCATTTAACCACTGCGCCACCTCGGCTCTTATAATAAAAAGACAAAACAAAATTAAGAAAGATTAAATAAAGACTAAAAAGTCAACAGAACAGGTGACATTCTCTCTATCCATCCCCCGCTCCTAGAATAGATTGCTGCTATTCCAGGCCAGCTGGCAGAGCATGGTTTTAAGCAGGGGTGGGTTCCGGTTTGGTTTGCTTCCAGTTCGCTCAGGGATGCGCCGCACGGGCGTACGCAAGTTGTGCACCGTGCACACATGCGCAATACTTTAAAAAAGCTTCTGTGCATGCGCAGAAGCAAAAAATAAGATGGCACCACCTATGGCACCGCCCAGAGAACCAGATCGGGGGCATGGCAGACCTGGGTCACTGCCAGTTCTAGCGACCCAGGCTGCCAAGGTTCTGTAGAACCGGACTGAACCGGTAGGAACCCACCTCTGGTTTTAAGGTTCTTCTGGAAGGCCAGGCATGTGGGAACCAACCTCACCACTAACAGGAGAATATTCCCCACCAGCTGAAATTTTTTAGCACACAGGATCAAAATTAGTCTCTTCCACTGGAATGGGTTGGATGCGCCAATCCCATTAGGGTGAGATGACTCCTTGGATATTTTTCCAGTACAATGGACTCCATCTGCTGTTTTAATTTCATTGGAATTTCTGCTTCTGTTTCCATGAATACACAAAACTGTAACCCTATTCAGGAATTCAAAACCAGGAGTAATCACCAGGCAACCATTCCCAGTAAGACTTCATGAAATCAATCAGATTATCAGTCTATCACATCATCCCTATTTCTGTTGCAGTTATTTGTAATAGGAAACCCTTCCCATATACAAGTATATGATTTTTTTTTACTTTCAATTAAGCAAGAATCCCATCAAGGCATAATTCTTGTCACATGGAAGCAAAAGTATGAATGTACAAAAAATGATTTTACAAACATTTAGATTGCACATAAGGATGACATTTTTGTGGCATAAGATGGGTTCTATCATCCACATGTTGAATACGCATAGTTATTGAATTCTTGAAGGCAATTTTTGTACATATATAGTTAGGCATATAAATATACATATAAACATATAAATATTTCTGCAGGTCTGTCTGTCTATGAACCGGTGGATTCTCATCCATTCATTTCTGTATACTTTTCTGGTTGGTTGATGAATGATCACCTTGAAGACTGAGAAACTGACCTAAGTATAAGACTATAATGGGACATGTTGACAGCCAGAGAGAGAAAAAAGGAAGCTAAATTAAAGAGAAAACAAAAACAAGTCTAAAGTTTTGCTTTAGAGATTTCCAAACTCTGGAAAACTAAATAAACTATCCCAAGTTCTTCACAAAAGTATTTCAGTGTATGCTTACTGAAGAATACTTTTGACCTTCAAGGTTGAAAACAACAGGTATTGCTCTAAGAAAGTTATGGCTTAATTTCCCTTGTGGTTCTTATTTACCCAGGTAATTCCTCTTTAAATGAGATAGAACAGGGTTGGGGTGAATTGATTTTATTACTTGGATTGTTTTGTAACCTCTTTTGAATGTTTGGAAAGATAAAACAGAACTTTCAATAAAAGCTTTTCTGAAACATTATATAAAGACCTTGTTGCTGTGATTTATTTTCTAAGAAAATAATGGTAGTTTACCATAGAAGGGAAACAACGGAAGGTTAAGTCATGTTGTTGAGGAACTGGTTCCCTTGCTTATCCAACCATGATAATGGATGGAGTGAAATTAATTGTCTTTCCACTTAAAACGCTGTCAGTGGTATTTAAAAAAATAGTTTTAGTGTTTAAACTGCCTAAACCTCAGTGTTAGTGGGTTGGCAATCTTTTGTTTACTGGCAATAGCTACCTCCATTTGCCCATCTGTTGGCAGTGCCACTATTAATTATGATTTCCATTATTTAGAAAGTCAGTGGTGAATGGTGGCTTTTAGCATAATGCATGCCAAGCCTATTGCTAGCTGGCATTTCTCTCTGGAAAAAGAGCACCTGCAAGAAGATGCAACATGCAACAGTCATTTAATTTGCTTTTCATAATTTGTCAGAATAATGGATGATGCCTTGTTTTGTCTTCACCTTCTGGAAACAGAAGTCTCATATACGATGGCTCTGGAATGCTGTTGCCCATATTACAACTGGTGTATGTAATCCATCTTGATAACTATTGACAAATCAAATATGAGTTTAATAGCCATTCAGATTTAAATGTTTTCTTTGGGCTAAATTAGGAATGGTGCTACCATTCTGAACACATGGAATTGTCCCCTGTTCATGTGCATGTGTGCGTGCAAGGTTTATATCAATATACATCATTAGAAGACAATGATGGTTTTTTTCCCAGTTCTACTCTACTATAGGAACATTGCAACCAACCATCTTTGCTTTAAAGCATGGATGGACAATATTTTGGCTTTCCTGGGCCACATTGAGTGAAGAGGAATTGTTCTGAGCCACATATAAAATGTATAATATAGTTAATGTATATAAATCACACAGTAATAAATAAATCACAAGTTTACAATCTTGTGATGTCACATCACTAGCTTCCAAAACTGCATGGAGCCCATGGGCCATGGGCGGGAGTGGGACAAAGCTGTTTTAAAGAGATGTTCTTAAAGGCAACTGAAAAATTTCCTTCTTACCTCTAGGTCAGGGGTAGGCAAAGTTGGCTCTTCTATGACTCGTGGACTTCAACTCCCAGAATTCCTGAGCTAGCATGACTGGCTCAGAAAGTCTGGGAGTTGAAGTCCATGAGTCATAAAAGAGCCAACTTTGCCTACCTCTGCTCTAGGTTGTTATCTGTATTCCTCAATCTCATGTCCTCTACCAAAATCATGGGAGTTTGATAGTTCTGTTCTTCTTAGCACTGTTTCTTAGCACTGAGTTCATCTGGACAGAGAAGTCTGATGTTTTTTCCCTGGGATCTGTTAGAACCACTTTCCCAGTTTACATTTTACAACCCAAGTGGTCCTACCATCACTGGAATCATTTTAGCCTTTATTTTCCAGTCTTCTAAATGAATAAAGCAAGAGAATTTGGAGTGAGCTGCCATTTTGAAAACTCCCCCAAGCTCATTGTTATAGCTGTTTCTTCCATCATTAAAAAAAGGTACTGTATTACTGAGTTGGTGTCAACTTTACTGTAGTTCATTTATTAGTAATAATTAGTAAAGTTCTGCATTGGGTTCTTTTCCATCCTTTTTGCTCTCAGAAAGATCTATCCACAATGAAACTACATATAATTCCTTTTCCTCTGCTTGTGTGCTTACGGATATGTGCTAAAATTGCTTACAGCCATGAAGTAGCAAGTGAAAGAACTTTAAATCCACAAGAGGAATAAGAATCATTAAAAAAAATACCAAAGTAATACTTTTCTACTGTTCTCTCTCCAGCCTCAAAAAACTGTTCTGATTGAAACTGAACCAAGTTAATTCCCATATGCACTGTACTTTAGCATTCACTAAGATAAAATCTATAACTAATCCCAACAGAAACCTTAAGCTTTAATACCACACTGAGATTATCATTACAATCCAGGGAACCTGCTTTATTGAAGAAATGTTGCATTTCTAAAATAGGTAATAGTAGGATCAGTTTGACTCATTCTGTTCCACATTAAGTTTAGACAAGGGTAATAATGAATTATGATTAAGATGCAGCCTATAGTGAATGAGCAGGTTCCATGTAATTAGAAATAGTCTGATTCTGTACCAGTGTGAGATTGTGATTCATTTACAAGTCTATGTAAATTGCGTCTATTGTTTTGCCCTGGTCAAGTTTTGAGGTCCATATGTTTTTGCAGTGTAGATTGTAGATTGCAGGATAATTTTTTTTCTGAAACTGAATTGCTTGTTTGAGAGTAGGTTGTTAGTTACTAGGTGGTGGGTGATGGATTGGTTTATGATTGATTCCATGACTTTGCATGTGACGCAGCATAGAGAGATTGGTCTGTAGTTTTCTACTAGACTGGGATCTCCCTTTTTGAAGATGGGGATGACCATGGCTAGTGACCATAGTTTTGGTAGGGAACTGGAATTATTATGCAAGGAAGCTGATGAAACTGTAGCCCATGTGCTCAGCTGCTGCAAGAAAATCGCGCAGACTGATTACAAATTATGGCACAACTCTGTTGCACAAATGATCCACTGGAATTTATGCAAAAATTATAACATCCATACTGCTACAAACTGGTGGGAACACAATCCTGAAAAAGTCACTGAAAATCAGATGGTCAAGATCTTGTGGGATTTTCGTATATAAACAGACAAGGTACTGGCGCATAATACACCAGACATCACACTAGTCGAGAAAAACAAGGTTACTATCATTGACATCACAATACCAGGTGATAGCAAGGTTGATGAAAAGGAACACGAAAAAATTGCAAAATACCAGGACTTAAAAATCGAAATTCAACGATTATGGCACAAACCAGCAGTGGTAATTCCAGTGGTGATTGAAACACTGGGTGCTATCCCAAAAGCACTGGAATTACATTTAAAACAGCTCAAAATTGACAAAATCACCATCAGTCAAATGCAGAAAGCCACACTGCTCGATTCCGCACATATACTTCAAAAATACATTACGACGTCCTAGGCCCCTGGGTGGGGCTCGACTAGTGATTAATGCCAAATCCGGCTAAACAACTGGCCGCTGTGATACAATTGTATAATAATAATAATAATAATAATAATAATAATAATAATAATAATAATAATAATAATAATAATAATAATAATAATAATAATAATAATAATAATAATAATAATAATAATAATAATAATAATAATAATAATAATAATAATAATAATAATAATAATAATAATAATAATAATCGCACAGACGGACTACAAACAGAGGCACAACTACGTGGCCCAGATGCTTCATTGGAACCTGTGCCACAACTACCACCTACCAGTGGTAAAGAACTGGTGGGATCATAAACCTGAGAAAGTAGTTGAAAACAAACATGCCAAAATACTTTGGGACTTTCGAATTCAGACTGACAAGGTTTTGGAACATAATACGCCAGACCTACGATTGTGGAAAATAAAAAAGTGTGGATCATTGATGTCGCCATACCAGGTGACAGTCGAATTGATGAAAAACAACAAGAAAAACTTAACCGATATCAGGACCTTAAAATCGAATTACAACGACTCTGGCATAAACCAGTACAGGTGGTCCCAGTGGTAATCGGCACACTGGGTGCTGTGCCAAAAGACCTTAACCGGCATTTGAAAACAATAAACATTGACAAAATCATGATCTGTCAGTTGCAAAAGGCCACCGTACTTGGATCTGCGCGCATCATACGAAAATACATCACACAGTCCTAGACGCTTGGGAAGTGTTCGACTTGTGATATAGTGATACGAAATCCAGCATATAAATCTCGTTTGCTGTGTATTACATTTTTTTGTGAATAAATAATAATAATAATAATAATAATAATAATAATAATAATAATAATAATAATAATAATAATAATAATAATAATAATAATAATAATAATAATAATAATAATAAAAAATAATAAATAATAAATAATAATAATAAATTCCCTAAGAAGGAAGTACATTAACATGTAAGAAAGTTTACAAAAGTGAACTGGAACTCAAGGTTTCCTAAAAAAACCTTTTCAAAGTATTCTTTATTAAAAATATATTCACTAGTGACATGCTGATTTTTTTTTCCAGCTTGAAGCATCTGTGTTTTTAATTTGACCAAAATACAGCAAAGTCAGAGAGAGGAAAAACCACAGAATTCCAATAAATCATTTAAAACGAATTAAAGCGATGACTGTAGGGACATCCGCAATTTTCAATTTAAAATGAAAGTAAAGATTGCTAAGACACAGGCAGGCAAGCAATACTGAGAGATTTCAACCTTAAAACTACATTAACTTTTTGTACCCATTTGATTGTCTTAAATCAATACTGGGCCTAACCCTGCTAATAGTATGCCAATAATGTTACATGATAGAAAAGCACTAGCTTACATATTGATGCGTGTGGGGCTACGTGACTCCTATTATTTAGGATCTTAAATTTTAGTTGCCAATAAATCATTAGATAGTTTAGCAGAAACAGATTCAATGCAACTGCATAGGGTACTATGAAAATCAATTCACATATAAAACATATTTTCAGGACTTTCAGGACCTTTGAAATATATGTTTTAAGTAAATAAATAAATTACAATTATCCAGAGAGAAAGAGAGAAATTACAGACTTTCCCCAGCTCTGAAGAGCGAAGAGCTTAGGTTAGGAATCTAGGGGGAAAAAAGGTGTTTCTGCACCAATTGCCTTTAGCAATTGTCTTATTCCAATCAAAAACACTGCAGGCCATGAATCTCCTATATTATCTCTTTCTCAGCTCTGAAACCTCTATCAACCTCCTTGCTTCCATAAATAGTCTCCCATTCTTAGGAATAAAAGATTAGATCATTCTTTACCTTCAGTTGCATTACTTTGATGTTTGGCGTGTGCTGTTTATTTGTAATACAAGCAAGACAAAAAAGAGAATAAATATCTAACAGTGCCCGACTTCTTCCTGGTTGCTTATCTTAATCCTTTTTCCCTTTATGTTTGCAATGACAATGGAAGGGTTTGGCGTGTTTGTGAGGCTTTGTAGAACATAAGAATAACAAAAGAAAAATGCTTGAATGATAATATGTTCATTAAGAGAAGATAGCAGGCAGATGAGATTACAGAGTAACAAAGTTGAAAGGAACCTTAGAGGTCTTGTAGTCCAACTCCCTGTTAAAGTCAAATTATACAATTCTGGACAAATTGCTGTCCAATCTCTTCTTTAAAATCCACAGCATGTTGCACCTAAAACCTCTGAAGTCATCCCATTCCATGAATTAATTGTTCTCACTGTTAGGTAATTCTCCATACTGGGCAGAGCTAGCCTCCAAAAATGGGTTAAATCTGCCCTCTAGCCAATCAGGACCGAGTTTTCAAAGCTATAAATATGACCCCTTGTTCCTTAGCACCCCCTCTTTTACTTCGGTCCTGAGCCATAAAGGACATCATGCTTTTACCCATTCTTGAAGACTAGTTCCATCTACAGTATTCTCCAACATCCGTGAGTTCTATTTTTGATTAGCCTCCCCATTTGACAGCTGTCAATCGTCCTTGGGTGACAGGCTGCGGTGGGCAATTGCCCAGCCGCAATCGGCACCCCAGCCGAAGGCCCGTGAGGACTGTCAGTGCCATATTCCGGCTGGGGGTGTAATTAAGGTGTATTAAATAAGAACCCTTTAGACCGAAAATCTCAGGCTGCTTACAGGGAGAGAGGTCCGAACTGACAGCCGCTCTTCAAGGTCGGAGAAGCCCCAAGAAGCGCTCCAGTCATCTTGAATTGCAGCGGCTGTGCCATCCAACTCCCATATGGCCGAGAAGGGGCACAGAAGCGGCAAGGCGAAAGCCAAAAATGTCCAGGCGCCTGCCTCTGAGCCCACTGCCTCCAAGGAGATAGCTCCGGTCCCTCACTCCTCCAAGGAGAGATCGCCGGCCGAGTCGCCCCCCCATCCAAGCCAAAAAAGTCCAAAAGCTCGGCGGGGGAGGGCCATAAGGTGCAAATATCTGCACCATCTGCCCATAAGACCACAGCCTCACAGGGGGCCTCACCGATGCCAGCCCTGCCCCCAAAAGCGGCAGGGGCACCACAGCCACAGGGGCCTCTGAGTCAACGGCCCTCGCCAGCCAGGTCCACAGATGACCTGTCCCTAGATAACGTGGCCGTATGCTGCAGGGAGGGCAATGTCTGGGGGTCACCAAATTCTGAGTGCCCTAGGGGTGGTCAGAGGGACAATAGGCCCTGCCACAAAGACCCCTTGGATGACCCTGCAGTTCAAGCTAGGATCAATACGGCCATCCAAAAGGGCGTGGAGGCAGGAATTAAGGCTATGTCTATCTCCTCTCAGCATTCACCTGCCCACACCCCTCCCACCCCAGAGCATACTCAAGACATACAGTGATCTTGAGGAAGACGATTACTCTCCCCTGGGGTCTCCCATCACTCCTGAGGTCCCTAACAAGGACGATGGCCTCATGGACTTGACTTCACCAGAAGAAGTCAAATGGGACTCAAAACTGTCAGACGATGAAGATTTGGCCCCCGAGGCAATGCCCACCATGGCTCTGTTCCAGCATTCTCTATTCCGGTCATTGCTGCACAAAACAAAGGCAACTGCAAATATCCCCGCCTCCCCGGCAGATCCCCAAGGGTCTGGCACCCAGGAGGACCCCATCTTTGGGGAAGCCATTGCCACCAACAGTGAGGTAATTCCCACCCCTAACATGTTTGTGGAGGCAATAACAAAACAGTGGCAGGCTCCAGCAGCTGGCCCATCGCCTAATACCTTGGACAAACGATATTTTAATGTCTCCACCAAGCTAGCCCAGCATTTGCCCGTACCACCAGTGGACGGTCCTGTCCTGGCTCTTTACTCGAACACACCGTTGCCTGGGGACCCAGACGACCTTCTCCGGCCGGAGGAGCATCACACAGAGGCAGTCCTCCAACGCACTCACCAAGCGGCAGCCTGGGTGGTGAAAGCCTCAACGACAGCGTCATTTTTCTGCCAGACATCCTTGAAATGGCTGAATGTCTTGCACGACCATATCCCCCCTGCGGACACCCGCGCCCATCAAGACATCAACAAGCTGCTTGCCGCAGCGCAGTTTACATCGGACGCCACGCTGCAAGCAGCCCGTTTTTCAGCACGGGCAATGGGGTCAGCTGTGGTGGCCAGACGAATGCACTGGCTTTGGAGCTGCCACAAATGGAAGTTGGCAGCGGCCCCTATCACCGGTCAGTCTCTGTTTGGGCCGGCCATTGATCCCATGGTAATGGAGACGAGGGACAAACGTAAGGTGTTGGCCCCTTTCACCAAAAAATCCTCTGCTAGGTCCTCCGCCTACTTTAGGAAAGGCCCTAAGACCATGTTCCAGCCCTATAACAGGTATCAGGGGCAGTACCAGGGGAACTATAGCGGCCAGCAGCAGCAAGAGCAGCAGCAGCAGCGGTCAGTCCCTGACAGGCCTTTCAGGGGGTCACAATCCAAATGGCCCTTTAGAGGCACCAGTGGATGCCCCTTCCGCCGGTACAAGTAAGCCCACACCGGCTCCTCCCATTGGGGGTCGACTGGCATTCTTTGCCAGTCGATGGGAGGAAATCACCAACGACGCATGGGTTTTACAAACCCTGTCGTCAGGACTATCTCTCGAATTTCTCTCCACCCCCCAAGGTTTTTCCTATGCTGCCCCTTGTCATCCAATCCCTCCAAACGAGTCCTCATGAATCAGCCATCCAGCACCTGCTGGACATTCGAGCCATTCAGCAGGTGCCTGAGGACCAGCAGGGGCAGGGATTTTATTTCATCTTGTTCATAGTCCCAAAATCCTCGGGCGGTTGGAGAGCCATTCTTGACTTAAAGCGCCTGAATAAATACGTAGTATACAAAAGATTCAAGATGCACACCCTGCAATCAATTCTGGCAGGGATCAGGGAGGGAGATTTCTTGACATCAATTGACCTCTCGGAGGCGTACCTCCACATTCCAATTCGGCCAGACTACCGCCAATACCTCCGGTTTTGCTATGCAGGGGTGCACTATGAATACAGAGCGCTGCCCTTCGGTCTGTCCTCAGCGCCAAGGGTGTTTACCAAAATTCTTGCTGCCTTGGGGGCTCACCTACGGTCCCTTCCGGTGCGTGTCCAGTGTTATCTGGATGACATCCTCATCCAGTCTCCCTCCCTGCCTCAGGCAGAACAGGATGTCCAGATAACACTCTCCACCCTGGACTACCATGGGTTCCTCGCTAACTTGCAGAAGAGTCAGTTGTCCCCTTCCACTAGGGTGACTCACCTGGGTGCCGTCATTGACTCTCTGGAGTGCAGGGTGTATCTGTCCCAGGAGCGGAGGCAGAATCTATTGGACTTAATCCAGTGTGTTCTGGCCAAATCACTAGTCCCTCTGAACCAACTCTCCTCCCTCTTGGGTACCATGATATCAGTGATTCACATCACCCCTTGGGCTCACCTGCACTCCAGAGACCTCCAATGGTTTCTCCTCCCCTTTCAGCGAGCCCAACGCAGCAACTCCCTGGCCAGGGTCTGGCTCCCCCCGGACGTCCGCAGCTCTCTTCCCTGGTGGACATCCTCGTCCATCAACAAAGGGTCTCTCTTTCTGGAACCCAGGCGTCTGACGCTTACCACCGACGCCAGCACCACGGGATGGGGAGCCCACATCTGCTCACAAGTGGCCCAGGGGACTTGGTCCCCCGAGGAACAGAGTCTACCCATCAACCTACTGGAATTGAGAGCTGTACGTCTTGCACTGGACCATTTCAGGGGGCCCCTGTCAGGACAACATGTACTGGTCCTGACAGACAATGTTACCACCAAAGCCCACATCAACAGACAGGGGGGCACTATGTCCAAGGCCCTCATGAGGGAGGCCATGGACCTGGGATTGTGGGTGGAGACGCATCTCCAATCCATCTCTGTGGAGCACATCTCCGGGGTGTGCAATACAACAGCCGACTGGCTCAGCAGGAATCCCATCAACCCTGCGGAATGGTCCCTTCACCCAGACCTGTTCCAGCAGCTGGTCAGTCGGTTTGGTTTTCCAGTAGTGGACCTCTTTGCCACCCCGGGGAACGCCAGGCTGCCCCGGTTCTTCACCAGGTATCAGACACCGGGGGCGGAGGGAACAGACACTCTTTGCTGCGCCTGGCCGCGAGAGCTCCTCTACGCCTTCCCTCCCCTGCCCTTGATCCCCAAAGTCATCAGGTGGATATTGCAGGAGAGGGCGGAGGTGGTCCTACTGGCCCCCCAATGGCCCAGGAGAGCCTGGTTCGCGGACCTTATGTCCCTCTCCTCATCACCTCTGTGGCGGATCTCTCTGACAGAGTGGTCGCTGGTTCAGGGGTCAATCTACCATCCAGAGCCTCATTGGCTTCAGCTGACCACCTGGAGATTGAGCGGATCACTCTGAAACATCGCGGGGTCCCTGAGAACATAGCTCAAATTATGTTGGCCTCTAGGAGGTCGTCCACGGAAAGGATTTACTCAGCTACCTGGAGGGCCTTCTGAGACTGGTGCATACAAGTGGGATACTCCCCGGTGGACTTGACCATTGTCAACGTCATTCAGTTGCTCTGACAGGGCCTGGCCAGGGGCCTCTCTCTGAACACGTTACAATGCCAAGTGGTGGAGTTGTCCACCGTCCTCTCTTGCCCTTCCGTGCCTACTCTATCTGCACACCCGCTCCTCAGACAATTTCTCAAGGGAGCTGTCAATCTCTGCCCGCCCACGGTCCACAGGTTCCTGACCTGGGATCTTCCTCAGGTCCTGCCTGCAATGACCAAGGGTCCCTTTGAGCCCCTCTCTGAGGTTCCTCTAGATCTATTAACCTACAAAGTAATATTCTTGGTTGCCATAACGTCCGCTCGCAGAATCTCCGAGTTGGCTGCTCTGTCAGTGAGGGGGGACCTGTGTGTCTTTCACTCCGACAGGGTGGTCCTCAGGTTGGACCCAACGTTTGTGACAAAAGTTAACACTTATTTTCACAGGACACAGGAAATCGTCCTCCCTGGCTTCTTTCCATCTCCAACTAATGACTCTGAACAGACGTGGCACCTGCTGGATGCCAGGCGGGCCTTACACATTTACCTGCAACATACTGTTAGCTTTAGGTGAACTGAGGCGCTCTTTGTGTCCTTTAGACATTCCTCCAAGGCGTCCTCCCTCACGGTGGGGCGTTGGCTCAGGGTGGCCATTTCTACGGCCTATGACACTCTCGGTTTGCCACCCCCTCCAGGTCTCACCGCACACTCTACCCACAGTGCAGCCACCACTGCGGCATGGCACGGATGTGCGTCCATCGACAAGGTGTGCAAAGTGGCCACCTGGTCTTCACTGACACCGTTTATAAGACACTATAAACTAGACGTTTATGCCTCCGAGGAGGCTGACTTCGGACGGCGGGTCTTACGACAGGTTGTACGGGAAGATGGGGCTTGCAGCCTTGATTAGTTGGCCCTCCCTGGGATGCAGATACTTTGGTATGTCCCATTCTTGGAGGCTAGCTCCACCCAGTATGGAGAAAGGGCGTTGTATTCTTATCTGAACGCCCTTTCTCATCCAAGTCCCACCCTAGGTTAGTTGCCTTTTGCCTTTGGGGAAGGGGTTTGTTTGCACTACTTGTTTGGTTCTTGTTACATGTTATATGATCATTGAATAAAATTTGCTTACTTCTTGGGAAAAGCACTCTGAGTTTGACCTTCGTCCCTCGTAAAAGAGGGGGTGCTGAGGCACAAGGGGTCATATTTATAGCTTTGAAAACTCGGTCCTGATTGGCTAGAGGGCAGATTTAACCCATTCTTGGAGGCTAGCTCTGCCCCACGAGGAGGGGAGTTCAGGTAAGTATACAACGCCCTTTTCTTCTTAGTTCTAGGTTGGATCTCTCTTTAATATCTTTCCATCTGTTACTTGTCTTTCCCGCAGGTGCTTCAACACTTTCTATCATTTACTTCTTACACTGACAATATCATTCCTTTTTTCCTTTTATATCAACCCAAATGTATTCAAGGTTTTCATATATATATTTTTGCATTTCTATAGATAAGTATCTATCTCTTATCTATAATACAATTCCACTTTCTCTTTTATTAGGGCTGTGTTTTTTGAACAATTGAAATCCCTCTAGCTCAGTGGTTTCCAACCTTTTTTTGTCCATGCCCCACCTAAGCATCTCTAAAATCCTGATCCCCCCTCTGACATATAATTCTTACTATTTAAAAAGTGAACTCCTACTCATGCAGAGGATGCCTAAAAGGCCATTAACTTGGTTTAAATAAGGTTCCAATTGCCCCCATTAAAAATCAAATTTCCCCCCTGTGGGGCGTGGGCCCCACGTTGGGAACCACTGCTCTAGTTTTTGTTCCATTCATGGGTTTTATTCAAGGAAGTTTTGGTAATAGCAACCATGTTGTATCTGCCCTCATGTGCTAGGATTTCAAGTTCACTCTGTTTGTCTTCATATGTTGAGTGTTAGTGTATAGGCATCTGAGTCCTTTTTGACTGTCCATGTGTTTGCTTCCAACATCTTCTATTTTGTATTTGAATTCCCCTTCTTTTTTTTTACCACTTAGTTGATTGTTTTAAGATTTATGCTTGGAATTAGCTCCAACTCTAGTTTTAGTTTAAAGCCCTTTGGATAAGGCAAGACAGTTGGTTTCCAAATACACTCTTTCTGGTTATTGTGAGATATAGCCCATTTCCTGTCAGAAGCCTGTTATGTAGATCAAAAGTCTTATGTTGCATTTCCTTCATTAAGACAAATCTTCTGATTATAACCAATATTACAGCTCCGAGAATGGTAGCCTGGAGCTAGAATTGCAGTTCATAATTTTAGCTTGGGTTTTCCCCCCCTAGATGATGAGGGATAAATGCCTCAATATTGATAAAAAATATAACTAGAAATAATATTGATATATTTTAGCTATCCTAAAATAATTTTCGGGTAGTTCTTGACTTATCACCACAATTGAGCCTGGAATTTGTGCTGTAATTTGTTGTGGACCATGTAAGCAGATTTATGATTCTTTGTATGACAATTATTAATGGAGTCACCACAGTTGTTTATGTGCTCCTAAGTCTGAATGCAGCTAATCCAGTGGGCACTTATTGCTGTCTTTTGCTAAAAATAGAAAAAAGTTGCAAAACAGGACACTGCAATCGGTTATAAATGTGAGCTGGATGCCAAAGCTCAAAATATGATTACATAACAATGGGATGGCATGACAGCCATAACTTCAAGGATGGGTCATAAGTAACTTTTTTTCAGTCTGTTGTAACTTTGAACAGTCATTAAGTGACCAGTTATAAATCAAGGACTATGTGTATAGAATAATCATGTGAATGCTCCTGGGATATTTTGACCCAGAAAAAAATCTATAGGATTCCAGGTTAAGTGAATTGGAACATTTAAACTAAAAAATTTGAATGTAACTTCCTAGGAATCTGTGACTAATATAATGCCAGCAAACAATGAAATAATTCTTGCATTTTTCAAGCAAGAAAGTTCTAGGAAATAATGGACAATTGGAGTCATTTAATTATAATTCATTTGATCTGTGTAAGGAATAATTTGTGAATTCTCCTTTGAACAGCATCCAATTCTCTTCACCGACAAAACCTTACTAAATATTAGTACATTTCAGCAATTGATAAGATTAATATAAATGATTCATGATCTTACTAATTGCACGGTGGGGTGAGAACTGCATATTTAATTCATAGGTAAAGATCAAAAAATAATGAATTTGATATATGTGTGTGTGCGTGTATGTGTGTATAGCATTTTTGTAATGCTACACATATACCGTATTTTTCGGAGTATAAGACGCACCGGAGTATAAGACGCACCTTAGTTTTGGGGGAGGAAAATAGGGGAAAACAATCTGCCTACCAGGTATTCATCTGACTAGCATCCTTAGTCTGGTCAACTTCAGCACATTATTTTATCCCCTGGTTAGGACTTAAAAAAACCTTCTTCTGAGAGAATAACAATGAAAGAGCCTGCAAGCCAGTAAGAGCTGGGAAGATTGTTAGCACCTGGTTAGGGCTAGAAAAAAACTTATTCAGAGCAAGTAGAGCAATGAAAAAAAAACCCTGCAAAGATTTAGGGCTCGGACTGCTGAAGGGAGGGGAACTGAGATAGGTCCTGCCACCCATTCCCCCTCCCTTCAGCAGCTCGAGAAGCCTCAAACATGCGAAAATGCCTAGGATCATCACCGCTGTTCGTGGCTTCTCGGACTGCTGAAGGGAGGGGAATGGAGATAGCTCCTGCTGCCCATTCTTTCAGCATCTCACACGCTCCCTCAGCCATCCTCCCCTGCTTGGACTCACTGTGGGGTAGGAAGGCAGCACATGCACAGTGCCAGAAGCTCAGCTTCTGGGCATGTGCAGAAGAAAAATTAAAAAAAAATTTAAAAAAATTTTTTTTAAATGGCGGCGCCCAGGCACTGGCAACCGACCGCACCGGTATTGTGACGTCACCAGCGGGCCACTACCGGTGCTATAGAGTGGATCGCATTGGTAGGAACCCACCACTGTATGTAACCAATCAGATTAGCCAAATCAATTCTGTCAAATGCATTTTGTACCAATTTTTTAAAACTAGAGCAATGGTTGTCAGAAGCCAGTGGGTTTTTGTCTATAATTAACTAAGCGTGGGGATCTGTGTTTCTATTTATTATTATAATCTTTAACTGATTTGTTTCTGTTTATTCTCAGCTACAAAAGTGAGCTATTTGCAATACTTTCTTTTTCTTAATTATTGTATGGTGACGTGTACTGCTGTATACTGATTTTAATGTTCCTTTTATCTATGGCAGTTCAGCAAATAAATGAATGCTTTCTAGTAGAATGTTTGGTGTTTTTTTTAAAAAATTATCAGTCTAAGTTTCAGCTCTGTTGTTCCATGGTGCTTCTATCCAAATATTTTTTAAAAAAGTATAAATTTTTATAGCAGTTTTAACCGAACAGTTCCAATGAAACATGATCATTTTCAAACTTAAACATCACAATAATAATAAAAAAGTGGACAGGACCTGGAAATTAATTTATCAATTTTGACTCCGGTACTATATAATAATACAAAATATTAGAAAAATGTATCGTGAAGATTAGATATCAATTGATTGGTGTGTGATACTTTTTGAGTTTCTCCCTCTTTAGAAAGTTAATTATTCAATTAAGATTTTAACTTCTGAATCAAATCCCAACTGAGATACATTATATCCCAATTCTCTTTAATTCATATTTAATACATACAGCACATTTCGTATTTTTATACACTTTTGTTTAATTTATTGTTTTAATATATATAATTCTACATTCGGTATGATTTGCTTCTTATCATAACATTTTAATATCTATTAAGATAGGAAAATAATAAACTGTACTAAACGGGAAATGTGTACTTATCCTTAATACAGCCGAGAATACCAGAGTAAGTTTCCATCATTTATATGTTCTTTTTAGGTGATAAAATATATGATGTATATACATTTTAAATTAATAATAATTAAAAGCTACTGTAGATCAGTTTATATTTGGCCAGAGGGCTATCATTTATAGGTATGTGTCTAGTACACCCAAAACAATAAACTTTTTTTCTAGAGAAACTTTTATTTATCCGATTCAATCAAACGCTATAGCTTAAAAAGAAAAGATAGAAGATTTCACATTTGAAAAAAAGAATGGTCATGATAGCCAGACTCTTAAAAAAGCATCATACTGAATGAAATTTTACAAATGTAACTAAGAGTGGAAAATTTCATTCAATTAAATTTCATTATAACTGTAAAAATGTGGTTATTTTACCCTTCTTCCATTCAAAGGAAAATAAATATATTTATATGTAGAGCAAATAAATCCTAGATAAATATTGTAATTCAGTGTGCATCCAGGGACGTATTCATATTGCTTCTCTGTCCTAAATCCTGCAGGGTTTCAAAATTCAGATCTACCTTGCTAGATGAGGATTACTGAATATAAATTCATTTGACATCATAATAAAGTTGTAAATGTCCTGGGATTGTAAACTCTGCCTAACTTAGGTGAAAGAAGAAATACATTATTTCCCATATTTTATACTTTCATATTTTCATTAATGTTTCTGCAAGAAATAAGGTCAGAGTGTCAGAGAAACAAGTCTGAGTAAGAAAACTTAGGAATTACCAACAGACTAAGTGGGATTCACACAAAATACAGATTGTGGGACAGAAGAGAAATAAAGCCAACAGTCTGAACCATAATACAAACATGTTTCATGAAGCAGGTGAGGAATCCATGAGGAAATGGTTGACATAGCACTTGTCCTACAATAAAGACAATTTTAACAAACATTTGAGACGTCAACAGTTACAGGAGTGTTTGTCTGTAAATGTCACAGACAGAAAGTTAGTTGTTGAGCTTTTTTCAGCTATTTAAAATTTCTTTAGAGACATTTGCCCAAGTTGCATGCATGGTTTGAAGATGTTGTATTTTTGGAAAAAGTACTTAGATTTCACTGGGTTCCAAAGAATATAACTGATGGCCTTCTGATCTTCACGAAATGACCAGATTATAGAAGGTTATGGAAAAAGCAGGCATTCGTTGCTGATAATTGAACATGACCATTGATGGTGAAATCATTTATAAAGCAAATTGATCCTGTAAAGTAATGCAAAACAATGATACAATACAAGGAAACAAGTTCCCAGAAGAAATAAAGTTGTTCCAAATGTGAATTCCTCCAACATCTCTGCCTTTCTGAGAATAGCTGTTCTTGGTTATTCAAGGCATCTGACAATATGGATAACATTCATATGTACACACGGTAATGTATTAGAACTCGCACTGAATACAAAAGGACCGGTCATCCTGAAATTCATTCCATCCCCTTTCTGAAATCTATGCAATATCTGTAATGTGGGATTGTTTATGTCATTAATCAGGAGAAGCCAAATCTTAATAAGGCATAGTCCTTGATATGCAATACCATTTGCAGTCTGGCTTTTTATGATAAAAAGTGTTCTTTTTTTAAAAAAAATGTATACAGAATATAAATCTTTATTGGAGATAAATTGTATCTGGGGGAAAAAAAAGTACCATAAGTTAAGTTAGTAATTGGCAGTACATTCTAAAGGTCAGCCATTAGCTGTCTGCGAGGTTGAGAGGCACATTCTGTTGTTAACAATTTATTCAAGTTTTCTGCCTGAATGCAAATGGCTATCGAGCATGATAGTCTATCAGTTTTTTTTAAACCAGCAGCTAATGTTCTGGAATCTGTAAAGACATTACAACTACCCTGACCTCATATTTAACACAGTCACACCATTTTCATTTTTGAAATTCATAAGAGCGATGTGTGAAACAGATGGATCATTTCTAACATTTCATACTAATGGGACTGTTAATGTCCTTCCTTCATCCTAATCCTATGCCATTAACCAGAGAGTGTGACAATTGGGATGACAATCGGGGTGGGTGTATGTGTCTATTGTTGTCTGAAATCTCAATAATGAAATGTGAATTTTATATTGCATCAATATAATCATTGTGCACTACTTGGTGGGAGACACAAGAGAACTATTCTGTGTGGAAACTACCTGTTAAAGTGCTTAAAGCTGCATTCTCACAACATCTTGAAACCTGGTTACTGATTTAATCTATTTTCTAGTATGTGAAAAATAAAATAAAATTAAGATGATTAGGATGAAGTGAATACTCAGTAAGTTATGATTAATCTTTCTCCCTCCTAACAATTGAGTTTTTCCCATTTTTTTCTGTTATGCTGTTCCTTAAAGCATGCTATTTCTCTAAGTAGATACAGAGATATGCACCCATAGAAATGTAGATAGAACTGTAAGATCCTTCTATTTTTTTAAATCCAAGATTGATCTCATGGAGAAGACTTTTAAATGTGACCTCTCACACCCAGAATAACAGAACAGAATAACAGAGTTGGAAGGGACCTTGGATGTCTTCTAGTCCAACCTCCTGATTAACCAGCAAACTCTATACCCGTGATGGCGAACCTATGGCACGTGTGCCACAAGTGGCACGCGGAGCCATATCGGTGGGCACGCGAGCTCAGGTCTGGTGTGTACTCTGGCGTGAATTCGTGCCGCCACATGAATTTGGAGGGTTTCAGCACATAGTGCGTCTTCAGCATGGTCTGAAGAGCGGACCAGGTGACCGTCTGGACCGGTGTTGGCTCTGCTAGCGCCTGGGCGGTTTCGAATATGTCCGTCCCACAGTAGCTCAGGAATAGAGCTCATTTTCAGTTATCAGACAACCCGAGGAGGTCGTTTGCCTCCATAAAACATTTGAAGCAAGTCATGTAGGTGTCCCAGTGTTCCTGTGCTGGGTTGTAGTGACTCGGCAGGGCGTGCGTTGTCATTCTGGTGCTTCTGATGGGCGATGTGCAGAATGCTTACTGCCCCGGGCTGGATTGCGATGGTCAGCTCTTTTTGCTATCTGCCTTCCAATCCCATCCTCGTCACCAATGTTAGATAGGGTGAATGGATGAGGCAGACAGGAGTGACTTGAACAACAGCTCTTTATTCAACAACTATTTACAATCCAGCAAAGGTTCTGTCTGACAGCTAGCCCTTTTATAGGGAGCTGTCAGACGGCTCAACCAATCAGCACTTAGTATTCTTCCTGCCAGAATGGAGGACCTGACTGAAACCTATGAGCTTCAGTCCTAGTATCTAACACTCCCTAATCCAAAGGAGTCATATAAACTAAAGGAATGCTAATTCCTTCTGTAAATAAGTTGAAAAAGCAACAGGCCAGAGAAAAACGTCTCAGAGAGCGCCAGTGATTTCTCCCTGGGCATGGCATCAGTTCGCCATTTTCACTGGAGGTCCAGAACTGGAATTTTAAAAATGTTGAATGTGGAGAATAATTAAATGCTTACCTCTACAACTTGTGCTTCACCCCATAGTACTGGGAAACCTCAAGGCAGTTTTAGCACCATTTAATAAAGTATAAAGCAATGTGTAGAACAAAGGCAAGACATGATAGGAGTTTATTTATTTATTTATTTATTATGGTGTTCTTATATGCCGCCCAACTCCCGAAGGACTCAGGGCGGCGTACAACAGAGAAAAAATACAAGACACCAATTCATAAAATCACATTAAAAAGCAGATATAAAAATTAAAAACACAATATTTAAAAACATCCAATACTCATTCAACAACCATACATACTTGGGGGTGAGCTCGAGTGGATTAAGCTCTGCCCCCAGCCTGCAGGAAAAGCCATGTCTTGACAGCTTTTTGGAAGGCCAGCAGAGTGGGGATAGTTCGGGTCTCTGGGGGAAGTTGGTTCCAGAGCACGGGGCCTGCCACAGAGAAGGCTCTCCCCCTAGGGCCCGCACATATTAGAGTGTTCCAATATCTCAGGGGCTGCCACAAACATGAGGGAGTGAAGCTATTCTCCAAAGCGCCTGACAGTAGGACAAGAAGCAATGGGTGGAAACTGATCAAGGAGAGAAACAACTTGGAACTATGGAGAAATTTCCTGACAGAACAATTAATCAGTGGAACAGCTTGCCCCCAGAAGTTGTGAATGCTCCAAAACTAGAAGCTTTTAAGATGTTGGATAACCATTTGTCTGAAGTGGTGTAGGGTTTCCTGCCTAAGTAAGAGGTTGGACTAGAAGACCTCCAAGGTCCCTTCCAACTTTGTTATTCTAACATTTTTTTAAAAAAAACCTTTATTAATTAATAATGCTTTACAGATAAAATGGGCTATCATGAAGGTCAGTATAGACCAGCTGTAAATAAGAATGTAACTTTACCTTTTAAAAGCGAAAAAAATTCTCATCATTGAATGCCTATCAGCTAAAGAAGAAAAAAGATTTGAAAAGGCAGGTATAAAAAATCTGAAGCACATAATGACTGTACTGAAGACAAGAGTACAGAAAGAGGCAAGATTAAAGTTCACGACCACAACTTTGAAAGCTGTAGTTTATCTAGTGATTTGGTTTCATTTTAGAGCAGAACAGAATTGAACAGAATAAAATCTGGTCCTAAATCAAATTACTACTTATATACAGAAGCTGGACTAACTGGTAACTGTTACTGGTGTTGTGATTTGTGTCCTCTACCTCACTTCATGTTATGGTCATAAATAATTCCATGTGGCATTCCTTCTGACTGTATGCCTTCAGAGAAAGAGTAACAGCAGTATAGACTATAATACGTGGTGCAGTCCAGAGGTGGGTTCCTACCGGAGCTGTCCGGTGCGTAGCTCTGGTAGGAAGCGGCCGATTGCGCAATTTGCATGCGACCGCTCTGGAGCCCTCTCTGCTGGTCCATCGCGCACGGCGCCATCTTTTCCTGAGAATTTTTCAGCGATTTTACTTCTGCGCATGCGCAGAAGCAAAATTGCGCCAAAATCTCACGAGGGGACGTGCGTGTGTGTGATATTTCGGCGCGATTTTGCTTCTATGCATGCGCAGAAGCAAAATCGCACAAGGGGGGCGCACATGTGTAGCGAGCGCGCACACGCCTGAAACATGGAGATGCGCGCGCGGCACACCGGCATTGGTAAGCTAGCAACCTGTCCCTGGTGCAGTCCTATCAGTATGATTATCCCATGCTGCAGGGTTGCTTAGTGCTTATTTCTAAAGGCATCAGTTCAATTTTTAAAACAATTGGTACTTCAACATGGTGTCTTCAGAGAATTGCAGTGCAAAACCTTTGGCTTTTGATGGAAAAAAAGATAATCCTGTGATTTGACATCCTATACAATCATTCTAAATAGGAGCAAAGCTTGAACCTGTCATTCATTTGCCCAAACAAGGTTAATTTACATTAATATTCTAGCCAGATAACCTTAAAAAGGTGTGGCAAAAGTCTGGAAAATATGTTGCTCAACTTTATCACTACACAGTAGAAAGGAAGATTTATTTCTTTGGCATTTCCAAGATAAGACTGAAACAATCCTGCTTCAAATCTTTAACAATTGCTGCCTATTCGTGGTGATTACGCTAGTCTAAATAGATCAGCCAGCTATCTATCAAGGTCAATAGCTGTCAGGTCTGTGTTTATATTTCCCAATTGTATAATTGAATATCAGACATTCTATTAAATGAGAAAATATAATATTTCATCTGACTCCAAACAGTGTTAATTCTTGGTTCATCTTCAGACAGCAGCCTTGGAGTAGATACACTTTTGAAACAGCTCGCAGATCAGGTTATTTGATTAACACTGATTATTGTTCTTCTACACGTAGTTAGAAGGTTCAGATATACATTAGCTATTCCACTGCTGATTTCTTTCAGTAGCTCAGATGTTGTATAACAAAACGTGACATTATTTATTCTTATCCTGTTCTGTGGAGAGTTTGGATTCACATATTTTCTCTGTTTATTAATAGTACTGATGGACAGTACCCAATTTTAAAAGATTAACAAATGTTGATTCCTGCACAAAGCACATCTTACTCCGATTCTATCACTCATTGTCTCCCTCCTCCACATTATACCTCCAATTGATATAAAGCTATTTCTTTATATTTTCTTTCTTTTTTCCTGCAATTCGGTCTTTTTTTCTTCAGTGAAGTTTCAATGTGCTTCTTTCTTTAATGAAGAAAGTATATAGGATGCAGTATACAATATACTTTCCTCAATAAAGTTATATTTTAAAAAAATATCCATGCCCATGGAAAAATTAGTCATTTCCCCCCTATCAGGGGAAAAACAGGATGTTTTTCCCCTGATACTTCCTTATTGACCGTGTCAATATAAGGCATTGCTCAGTAACACGATCATTCTGAGAAATTCTGGAGAGAGCAAAGTATTGGTGCTACATTGCTAAGATTTTTAAAGGTTATAAATAGCTTTAAGGGACTTCTTGGTAACCATATACACTTTTTAAAAAGGAAATATCCCCTCTGTCTGCTTACATTTGATCTGGCAAATATATCTAAAGATAATGGATTGGGGAAATCTACAAGATCCCAAAGGCAAACAGATGAAGAGAAAAAGATACGTTTGTTTCACTTATTCCTAACTTTTATTCTGTATCTTCCTAACTGGCATTCTCTCTCCATGTCTTCTCAGAGACATCTCAAAAATGCGAGACAAGAAAAAGAAATTGATGGATTCTTGGTACACATGGTCCAGTGGAACAGGTAGTTAACTAATCACTACAACTTAGAAAGAGTATTCTAGGAGGAAAAAAAAAATCCCTGAGTCATGACTGCTGTCAAATAAGCTCTTTGGCTTTGATCATGTTTCTCAGAGAACTGTGGTAAATCAAGTATTAATCAATAGCTCATCATAAAACTTGTTCCAGAATGAACTCAATTTGAAACTGGAAACAAATGAAAATAGCCTCCCCTACACCAAAAAGAATAAAAAAAACCTAATACTTTCTATTAAAGAGAGGAAGGATCATCCATAATATATCAATTGTGCTTTATCTGAAAGTACAACAAAAATAACACTCCCCCCCCCCACTGCTCTGATACATATGGGTAAAGGAGAGGTGACCATTTTCATTTAAAATGTGTATAAGCTAAACATGAGGTCTTTTTGGAATCAAACTGTTTGTTTGTTTGTTTAGTTATATAAAATAATTAAAATTAAACATAACATACAAAACACTTAAAATGTAAAAAAGAAAAAAAAGAGTCTTAATTTTATCTATTTATTATAAATAATCCTAAATAAGCTTGTGCATTTTTTAAAATTATTCTCCGAATGCACTATTTTTCCACGTATTCAAGATCCTCGCCTACTATTTTCCCTCATACAAGTCTGGGAGAAAAATTATCCTAGTAAGGAGTAGACCAGATTTGATGTTGACTGATCTAGAACATTTTTGATGTCCTCATTAAAATCAATATAACATGGTGACTCTGTAAAGCCATGATTTCTGCAAGCCCCAGTCTTTCTCTAGTTCTATGCAGTTAGTTGTGCACAATGCTTGTATATATGTTTGTTTGTATGTACACTGAGAGCTTATGCACCAGAGTCAAATTCCTTGTGTGTCTAAGCACACTTGGTCAATGGAGAATTATTCTATTCTATTCTATTCTATTCTATTCTATTCTATTCTATTCTATTCTATTCTATTCTATTCTATTCTATTCCATTCCATTCCATTCCATTCCATTCCAGCCTAGCCTAGCCTAGCCTAGCCTATCCCAGCCTAATACAAAGCCTGAAATGTAGAAAAAAGGATGCATCCAAATAATAAACTCTGGAGGAATACCAAAATTCGATTGTACAGCCAGGATCAGATTCTTATAGAATATCATGTATGTATCTACTACACTAGAATGGTTGTGTGTTACTAATTATGCAATGTCTATTGCAGTTTAATAATTGTAATAGACATATAAATAACATGGCATTGCGATTTCTGCCTTACTTATGTAGGAAGAGGCATACAATATACAGTAATTTGCAAGCTATATACTATTAGGTTTTACTATAATGTCTTTGCAAGAGATAACCTAGAATGCTAGCACAATAAAACTAAACTAAATGAGCTAGAAAAGAAACAAACTGGGATTTGGTGATCCTAGAAACGAAGAAGAAGAACAAATTTCTAAGAAGGATAACAAATTTACAAGCACAAAATACTTTAGGTTCAGGTGGCAGCTAAGAATCCCACATGGTGCTGGTGCTTCAGCAGCTGCAAAAGTCATAAACCTAAGCGGTTTTTCTCAAGTGCCAGGAGTCCATGTTGCTCAGTTATGCAAATATTTTGGACCAACTGTACTTTTTGAGGGGTCACAGAGGGGAAACCATTTATTTAGGGATGATTCCACAACAGAGGAAAACTAATTATCTGCTTAGAATGCTGACATGTCAAAATGACTGTCTGAGCCACACATATTTTGGAAAGACAAGTGATACTGTGCTTTTGGAAAAGAAACACAGAGGCAACCTAACTGCTCCAAAGGCTTTCTGATTTTCATCACGTACCAGGATGTAGCAAAGTGGTAGAAGGGAGGTTGTAAAGAAAAGGAAAATATACATGAGGTTTATTTATTTATTTATTTGTCAAACATGTATAGGATAGCAGTAGTTTGTATAAACATAAGTAAAAAGTAACAATAAAAGAGGACAATAGGACAGTAGGACAGGGACGGTAGGCACGGTGGTGCGCTTATGCACGCCCCTTACAGACCTCTTAAAAATGGGGAGAGGTCGACCGTAGACAGTCTAAGGTTAAAGTTTTTGGGCTTTGGGGAAGAAACCACAGAGTCAGGTAGTGCATTCCAGGCATTGATCATTCTGTTGCTGAAGTCGTATTTTCTGCAGTCGAGTTTGGAGCAGTTTGCATTTAGTTTGAATCTATTACATGCTCGTGTATTGCTGCGGTTGAAGCTGAAGTAGTCATTAACAGGAAGGACATTTTGGTATATGATTTTATGAACTACATTTAGATCAGATCGGAGGCGATGTAGTTGTAAATTGTCTAATCCCAGTATTTCAAGTCTGGTGGAATAAGGTATTTTGTTGTGAGCGGAGGAGTGAAGGACTCTTCTTGTGAAATATTTCTGGACTCTCTTGATTGTATTTATGTCTGATATGCAGGTTGTACAAACAATATTTCAATCAGCTCTTAATCACTGAAGACAGTGTAGAAAGTTAGCACCCACCCCTCTCCTAGATGAATGAAATATTTTGAGAAATATTAAAAAAGGCAGAATATTATATTTCCCTGAATGACAAATGATGAAACATGCTCTTGGAAAGCAGCCTCCACCTTCCTTAATAGCCCACAGCAGATGTCAACCCTTAAGAGATATAGGTAGCTCTATTCATAGGCAAAAAATCCCTGCAGCAAGGTCTGAACAAAGATAGGGTTAGCCCTCAGCCACAATAGGATTAACCCACTACCATCTAGCAGCAGAGCTCACCACATTGCACAATCTCCTAAGGACATTGCATCACCCTCCAAACTTCAACCAAACTTAGCTCAGACAATCAACAGAGCCAGCTATGACCGCTACAACAGCCAATAGAATACATGTTCTTGCACAGGAGCAAGAAGTTCAAGTACAAAGACCAAGAGTAGGTATAAATATCCCCCACTCTCAACTCCATGTGATCAGCTGCCCAGGGCCATCCATGTGGTACTGCTTCATCAATAAATGGACCCTCTTTCCAATCAGCCTCCAGCCTCCATTTTGTCTCCAGTGCCTTTTTCCAGGCTTGGAACTGGACCAGGATATTTCTTCCAACAACAGTGTTATATAACATGAGCTATGATAAAATGCAGTAATGTCCAGATTTATATTTGTGAAGCAAACGTTCTTGTTTATTTTCTTGTGGTGCTGCTGCAAATAACTGAGCAGATACAATCCCTGGACCTGGAAGTTATGAATTCTAAATGTGAAATTATGGAAGACCAAGAAGTTATGAGAATTTGTATCCTTCCTATTCCAACAAAAACTCACTATTTTTTCTGGAGCATTTATAGACTGAACATCTAATAAACTGCATCTTAATTAGATTAATATATCCATTATGCAAATGAAAGGGTTGTTTAAAATTCACACCCGAAGGGGAAAGTATATTATTCTCTTAGAACATCACAATATATTTTTGTCCATTATTTTCAATAGAGGGAGGTCAAGATGCAGATTAAATACAAATAAATCAGTTATAAATAATTTACACGCATGGAGCAAGCAATAATTTCTCTACAGAAGGGATGCAGATAAGTATAAGGAACCTGCCACAAACGCTGTCTCATTTTTTCAGTTGAAATATATTTGAAACAAAAAGCACCTCTCATGGCACTAATCACTTATAAAATGGTACATATTTATTTTCTGGAACAAGTGGATGCTGCAAAGCCCTGTCATTTTTCATAACCTACAGAAACATTTCCTATGGGGGGGCATGGTTAAGACTGCTCTGGTGTGATTATGGTGCTCTGGTGCAAAATGCGGCTGCGCGTACTGTGGTGGGTGTCTCAAGATACACCCATGTAACACCCATACTCCGCCTGCTGCATTGGTTGCCCATTGGTCTCCGGGTGCAATTCAAGGTGTTGATCATCATCTTTAAAGCCCTAGATGGCTTAGGACCAGGCTACCTCCGGGACCGCATCCTACCTCACACTTCCTTTCGACTGGTTAGGTCCCACAGAGGGGGTCTCCTCCGGGTCCCGTCAGCCAAACAATGCCGACTGGCGGGGCCTAGGGGGTGGGCCTTCTCTGTAGGGGCCCCTGTTCTCTGGAACCAACTTCCCCCAGAGATCCGAATTATCCCCACCTTGCTGGCCTTCCGAAAAGCCATTAAGACATGGCTCTTCCTGCAGGCGGGGTGATTTTAAGACAACCTTACATCTGATGTCTCCCCCATGTATGTATGGTGTTATATGTGTTTTTAAAATTGTTTTTAAATTGTTTTTAATGATTTGTTTGGTGTTTCTTAAAATGTTGTACGCCGCTCTGAGTCTTAGGCAGTAGGGCGGCATAGAAGAACCTCCAAATAAATAAATAAATAAAATGAATTATAGGTGGAAAGGATTTTTTCCCTGCCCTATAAAGTTTGTTTATAGTTAACTCTTATGCAATCTTTTTTTCACCAAAGCTAAACAGAATACTGGTAAAAAAAAATCTAAACATTCTGATAAGACTTTTTGTTGAAATTGTCACTTTGCTTAGGGAAGACTAAAAGGGTGTTATTTCAACTGAATGAGAAATAAAAGCAAACCTTTCTGTCAAACTTAGGGAAAGGTTTTACCCATATGTTTTACCCAAACTTACAAAGATGGAAAGGGGATTTCTGTAAAAGGGTCTATGCACTATAACATTTAAGTCTGATTTCTTGGATCTGGTAGCCTGTCCTACCTTTCAGAGGGATGAAGACCCCTTTCCCAGGTCACAGAAGCCTTCTTCTACATTTCTACAATTTCTTCAGCTCACGTGAAAGCCTTTGTGAGTACAGAAAAGCTCTTCATTATAGACAACTGTGTTGCATCAATGGAGACTCGATCTTCGGTCATGCTTCAGCATAACCTGTGGAGGACAGGGATAATTTATCAAACTTTATTTACTTATTTATTTATTTTTGTGGGATTCACCAGAACAGAACTATTCCCATATAGGCATCCTGTCCATCGTATAATCTGTCTGTCTTCTTCTGAGCTAGCTAGACAGCAGAAGAAAACAAGAGGCAGGCAGAAGTGTAAGAACATAAAGCTGAAACAGATCCTTGCTAAACCTGACCAGTAGACCATATAGTTCATAATTCTGTATCCAGTGGCATCTGAATATATTTGGAAATTTCACATATGCTCCCTTCCTCTTTTATTCCCCAGCAATAGACAACAAAAGAATGCAATCTATAATTCAGGAAGGAGCATGTGAAGTCCTCAACTTGTGACTACAATTGGGACCAGATTTCCAGTCCTAAATTATTACAGTCATGCAGGATTCAATCTGAGTCGGTTTAGTAATAATAATAATTTATTGTCATTGTACGTATATACACAGTACACCTATACAACGAAATTCACATAACGCTTCAAGACCAGTCCCAAGACCAGTCTTCCAAGCTTTTGGACTTGTGCTGGAGCTCATCCTCAGAGAACTTCTCTCTCTCTCTTATTACAGTCTGAGTCGAGGTAGCCACATGATTGCACCTGATTTTACGACATTTTTTGCAGTGGTTTTAAAGTGAATCTACAGTCATTAAGCAATAGCCATGGTTGTAATTCAAAACGCATTTTTCTGAGTAGGCATTTTTTTTGGCCAAAAATTAGCAAAAAATGCCAGAAACCAACAAAAAAAAACCCCACTGCAAATTATGACAGTGGAATGCTGCAACAGCCTGTAAAGGTAAGCGAGTTGCCAAGCACGCAATGTGTGGTCATGTGACCATGGGAGTATGTATCTGGGGCACAACATTTTGTGATGACCAGAAGTGCTTTATGAGCCAAAAAGCACCAGTTCAGGCATAATTTTGAATGATCATTAAGTGACCAGTCATAAATCATTGAGTACCTCTAAACCACTGTTCATTGTAGTAGTCTTAATAGCCATGAACCTGTCCGTTCTTCCTTTATAACCAACTAATTAGGTTTTTGCTTGATAATGTCTGTAGCCAAACTCAAGTTCAATACTTATTTGCAGATAAGCCACAAATGCTTGCTGCTCGAACCACTTTCAGTGCCAGAAAATGTGGTCACTTTTTGCACTAGAAAACCGAGGCACATAAAAGGAGTTTATTCCCTTTTGCTCAGTTTAAAGAGTTTAGAATCAAGATTGTTATTTTTGTTTTACACTGCACTCAAAATCCATAATTAATAGCTTTATTCCCATCTTCCATATTCTGTTGGGTTTTCATTTTTCACGGTAAACTTCTCACATTAAATTTTGAAATTATCTCAATCAGTACCATTGGTGAGTTCATCAAGAGCCAGACTGAGTGTAAATAATTCATACTGCAGCTCCCAAATATGTAAATATACCAGCAATTAAAGTGTCCTATGAGCATTAGGTAATAAGGAAAACATTTGGTTATGTTTCACTAATCTGATAATTGTGGTAATTAAATAACCCTATCTGATTAGAAAAAAATCTGATGCAAATCCTGAGCTTTTTAAAAACCCTACCTACAGTATATCTGTATTTCAATGTACAAAAGAAAGGAGTAGTAGCAGATAATTTTATACAACTGTTAGTTATAATGTAAGATGAATATTGACATTAAAATATAATTGAGCACAACAATCTCACTTTTAACATTATAATTCATAAATATATAAACAAAGGCTGTTCAGCTCCACTATAACCATACCACATAAGCAACCTGGAATTAAGGAGAAACTTCATTAAGTGAGAACAATTAACCAATGGAACAGCTTGCCTTCAGAAGTTGTGTGTGCTTCATTACTGGAGGTTTTTAAAAAGAGACTGGACAGCCACTCATCCGAAATGGTATAGGCAGTGGTGCCGAACCTATGGCACGCGTGGCAGAGGTAGCATACAGAGCCCTCTCTGTGGGCATGTGTGCCATCGCCCCAAATCTGTTTCAGGTCTCTGCCATGCATGCGCATGAGCCTCCCACCGGCCAGCTGGTCTTCAGGTCTCTACTGCACATGTGTGGGGCAGGCATGCATGTGTGAGAGCGTGTGCATGTGCAGGGCACGTGTTCATGTGCGGGACATGCATGCATGCACAAGGGGTGCACATACATGCGCACACACCTTGCAGTTTGGGTGGGGTGTGAGTGCATGCACAGGGCACGGGGTGGGTGCGTGCGCACATGCACCCACGCCTTGCAGTTTGCGCATGTAGGTACACTTTAAGCACTCAGTGCCTAAAAGGTTCGCCATCGCTGGTATAGGGTCTCCTGTTTGAATAGTGGGTAGGACTAGAGGTCCCTTCCAGCTCTATTCTGATTCACTGCACCAAGATTCTTCCTACCTTTAAAGCCCTACATGGCTCAGGGCCAGGTTACCTTCGGGACCTCCTGCCGCATACCTCCCTATGACTAGTCAGGGCCCACAGAGTCGGCCTCCTCCAGGTCCCATCGACCAAACAATGTCGGTTGGCGGGGCTGAGGGGGAGGGCCTTCTCTGTGGGAGCTCCCTCCCTGTGGAACCAGCTTCCCCCGGAGGTCAGGACCATCCCCACCCTACTGGCCTTCCGGAAAGCAATAAAAACTTGGCTCTTCCGGCAGGCGGGGTATGTGAAAGTTCTTTTTAAAATATTGATAGTATTTTAACATGTTTTTTTTTAAATTGCTTTTATTGATTATATGTTTCTATACCTGTTGTTAGCCGCCCAGAGTCCCCCGGGAGTTGGGCAGCATAGAAATTTTAATAAATAAAATAAAATAAATAAAAATGTGAATCCAATGTGTATCAAAAATCCTATACTATGGCTTGCAGGTGTACAAATAAAATCTGAAGTACTCATACTTCAAAAGAGTAGGAAGAATATGCCATATTTGCCAGGCTGTTCAATCCAAACAAATCTAAGCAAGTTCAAATATGAATGAAATTGATATTACATGTTCTGTGGCTAAGATAAAAGACCAAACTAATGTGCCACCAGGCCCTTACACCCTCAGATAAAATTCTTCTTTGAATGTTGAGGTGTGGAAGAATGACAAATAATTAGCAACTGAAACTTATATTTCAGAGGATTCCTATAAGTGCAAATGCATTTATACCCTTTCCTGGAGTTCATCCACCTGTCCAAAAATAAAATTCATTTCCATTCCATTCATGTAATTCAGGATGCTGAAGAAAAGAGTAGTATTCAATTGCATTAATTCCTACTTCTCATATTGGATTTGTCATATTGGACAATGCTAATTGTATCAAGCAGTGAATTTGGATGAGTAGGGCACTGCTGTCCAATGGCTAAACAATCTAGATATCTGGCCGTAAGCTTAACCACTCTAATAACTTGCTTATACATAATTTAATTTTATTCATAATTTTAGTCACTCTTCATATTGTACATTTCTAAAATAATTTACTGTTCTGGTGTTTCATATATACATTTTAGATGCTTTTTTGGTGAATGTTATGCATTAATGCTGTATTCTGTTATGCCACATGAAATAATAATAAAAATCAAATGACGTGTCATCTCCCATCTTCAATAATAGTGATTGGGGCCAGTCTCTGCATTCAGGCACAAATAATCAGTGATTACAAGCCATATATTTCTATCTAGCTATAGTAAATCCCTGTCTTTTTTATGTGAAATAAACTTATCTTTATCTTTGTGAAGAACTCTAGAATCCTCTAAGCTTTTGGGGACATTCCTTCAATTCTGGGATGAAGCACTTTCATAGTCACATTTTACTGCTGACTAATCTCTATACTATGGTGGGGGGAAAAAACCTTTTCATTGGTTTCCTTCTCCATTACATCCCACAGCTGGGAAATAGAAAACACAGCGCATTTTAAAAAAAACATTCATGGCTGCTGCTATCTTTAGCTCTATCACCATGGTAATAAGCTTATGACAAAGAAAATCTGCAAACACAGCCTTAAACAGCTAGCCTGCATCCAGAGATTTTTTTATGTATCAATTAGGAGTCCAACACAAAAGTCTTTAGAAACAAACACCGCCAGAGATGTTAATAGTCTTCTCCTCTAAGTGGGTAAAGAATACAAACTAAAGACGTATGGTTTTGGTCTTCAGATTAAACTAAAAAAAGAAAGATGCTTGCACTCCGCTTTATTTTAAACATCAAAATACTTTGCTATGTGTACAGGATATTTATAATATCTACAAAACACATGATGTACCCCTGCTTGGTCCCTACTGTCTGACAACTTTGTATATTCTTATCAACAGTGCAAAAACCACTGAATTTGTGTAGCCCATGTGTCCTGGTTACAACAGAAATTTATGCATCGGTCAACATTAATATAAACTAAAGCCTACAGTTTGAAAATGTGTTTGAGTAGGATATTGAAAGATTAGAACAGATTTAGTCGTGGGCCCAAACCTTTGGTTTCTCCTTTAATTATATATGAATGAAAGGAAATTTGCTTCAGATCATATTTTAAAAGAAAGGGATAATTTTATTGTACAAGCATCTTTCACAAGCATTGTGCAAACTGTCTGGCTTCCTATGCTTCAATTAAATGCCAACAGAAGGCAGTTTGACGGTTACTAATAAAGAGGACTCCTGCTCTTGAGGAATTGCTGGGTAAGTTGATGGAGAAATGTAAAAAGTCATTTGTAAGCTCAGCTGAAGGTGGGGGGGTTCTCTTTGGAGGAAAAGCAGGGAATTTGGAGAGAAGCAGGGAATTAATAACTTCTAAAGTTACAATTCTAATGTCTAAATGTTGCTCCCTCTGATTCAACAACAGATTGGTGCATGAAATGGGAAGCTTGGTGCATAGGAACCAGTTGTGCATGAGCCAATGACTAATATCTCTTCTTGTGTTTGTTTGATAGATATGACATATTGGACAACAGAAACTACATTGCAATTATATTGTAATGCAGTTCCTTTTTTTTAAATTAGCTTTTGCAGCCATAAATTGTGGTTTAAAAATAATGAAATACAAAAGCAATATCAAAAGGATACTATAGAGAGTACAGCTGCGTCATGAAAAACAATAAATATACATTAAAATTCTGTAGAACTTTCATTGTTTTTGGCAGATAATTTAGCTAAATTAGCATATATGGCAACCGGTCCAGTAATTTTTGGTGACCTATGGGCCAGTAGAAAGGTCAGCTTTGCTGCTATACATAATTGGTAAACAAAAACATGGTAAAAATAGAAAACTGGCTTATTTCATCCACACTAGAATGTGAATATATAGCCAGGGGGGAAAAAGGAAGAAAGTCTCATGAGATTTACTGGTGGTTTGTTTTTTTTTAAATGCGAAACTATCTTAGATCTAAAATACAAGGGTGAGTCAAAACGTAATGCCATTTTCTTTAGGACAGGTATAATTTCCAACACAGGAACATATAGCATACATCAAAATGAAGCTGGTCCTATGTGAATCACATCCCTACTTCTCAACATAGTCTCTCAACAGCAATGTTCCACCTTGGAATGAGAGCATGTATCCCTGCCTCGTAAAATTTTGTTGACTGTTTTTTGAGCCACTTCTTCACTGCAGTTTTCATTTCCTCGTCATTGGAATAATGTTTGCCTCTCAAACCCTCTTTCATGGGGCCGAAGAGATGATAGTCTGAAGGCGCTAAATCTGGTGAGTATGGAGGATTATTATTCCAGTGACGAGGAAGTGAAAACTGCAGTGTAGAAGTGACTCAAAGAACAGTCAACAAAATTTTACGAGACAGGGATACATGCTCTCATTCGAAGGTGGAACATTGCTATTGAGAGAAATGATGACTATGTTGAGAAGTAGGGATGTGATCCACAGAGGACCAGCTTCATTTTGATGTATGCTACATGTTCCTGTGTTGGTAATTATACCTGTCCTCAAGAAAATGGCATTACTTTTTTACTCACCCTCGTATAAAACAATCCACAGAGGGTTGGTTTAGAATCTTCTGGCAAATCCTTGTATTTTAATCCTAATATTGGTTACATAAAAAGAACTCACCAATAAAGGAGAATATTTGTGGCTCAGGGTTGAACTGGTACTATCTGAACTCGGTGTCTCTCTGCCTTGAGTTATTTGTAAAAAGAATAGAAGTGGGATACAAAGAAATAACTTAAACTTCACCCGAAGGAAAACACAAAGAAATTGTTAGCATGAGCCAAACTCAGCATTTTATCTGAATACAGATGATAAAACTTTATTTGAACTAGTTAAGTGAGTTGTTTGTGAGGGGTTCTTGGTGCTCTCTGAGCTTGTTTGTTTTCTTGCAGAAGTTTCCTAAGTTACCTAAACTAGGTAACAAGTTTCCTAAGTTACCTAAACTAGGTAACATAACAAACCAAGAAACATGATGATGTTTCTTGGTTTGGATAATGAAACATCTGTAAAAACAACAACAACTAAGCTCAAGCAACGACTGCCAGTCTGCAGAGCTGAAAAGGTTGGGGACTACTGGTTTAAGACACTGAGCTAGAAACCAGGAAACCATGACCCCTACTCCTATCTTAGGCATGAAGCCAGATGGTTAAATGGGCATCAGTTTGTCTGCTATTTCCCATCTTTTGTTGTTGTTGTTGTTGTTGTTGTTGTTGTTGTTGTTAGTTGTGAAGTCGTGTTCAACCCATCGCAACCCCATGGACAATGTTCCTCCAGGCCTTCCTGTTCTCTACCATCCTCTGGAGTCCATTTAAGCTCACACCTGCTGCTTCAGTGAGTCCATCCAGCCATCACATTCTCTGTAGTCCCCTTCTTCTTTTGCCCTCTTCTTCTTCCCAGCATTAGGCTCTCTTCTTCTTCTTCTTCTTCTTCTTCTTCTTCTTCTTCTTCTTCTTCTTCTTCTTCTTCTTCTTCTTCTTCTTCTTCTTCTTCTTCTTCTTCTTCTTCTTCTTCTTCTTCTTCTTCTTCTTCTTCTTCTTCTTCTTCTTCCCAGAATTAGGCTCTTCTCCAGTGAGTCCTTCCTTCTCATTAGGTGGCCAAAGTATTTGAGTTTCATCTTCAGGATCTGGCCTTCTAAAGAGGAGTCAGGGTTGATCTCCTCTAGGACTGACCAGTTTGATCACTTTGCAGTCCAAGGGACTAGCAGGAGTCTTCTCCAGCACCATACTTCAAAGGCCTCAATTCTTTGGCGCTTAGCCTTCCTTATGGTCCAACTTTCATAGCCATACATTGCAACTGGGAAAACCATAGCCTTGACTGTACACACTTTTGTTGGCAGGGTGATGTCCTTTAAAACACCTTTATAGTTCCCATTATCCAATGAAAGGTTGAAAGCTGAAAGGCTTTCTAGTTGGTTTTTGGAAATGTTTATACAAGTTCCATAGTTTCTCCATCTTTCTTTCTTTCTTTCTTTCTTTCTTTCTTTCTTTCTTTCTTTCTTTCTTTCTTTCTTTCTTTCTTTCTTTCTTTCTTTCTTTCTTTCTTTCTTTCTCTTTCCTTCCTTCCTTTCCTTTCCTTTCCTTTCCTTTCCTTCCCTTCCTTCCTTCCTTCCTTCCTTCCTTCCTTCCTTCCTTCCTTCCTTCCTTCCTTCCTTTCTTTCTAATTTTTTTTAAAATTTACACGGGGCTTATAGGGCACTGCAATTGGACCTAACTCTTGAAAGTCATACACTTTGCTTCTGCTCACACTAGTTGTGTGTGTATATGTGTGTACAAACACACACACAATATTGATATGATTAATGAGAATACAAGATAATTTACTCATGTATTATGTTGCTTTTATGGTTGAATTCCATATCTGTACAAACAGAAGGCCTAACTATAAATGAAGTTGTATTAAAATCTGTCTTCTGAGCTCTATTATTTCCCTCTATGGCAGGTCTCTCATGATAGATTTCATTGTCTTCCCTGTCTGAAGACAGTTTGAAGAAATGGTTCCCAAATCACTGCTTAAGCATTTAGGAGAAATGGAGAAGATGTTTAGAAAATATTAGATTCTGTCCTCAAATTATTCTTATTTTATTATTCTGGCTTTGGGTTTGTTTTGTTGATTTTGAAAATCTTTGCAGGTTGAGACATAAGAAGAGTATTTCCACATAAATAAATGTGTCTTGTTTTATTGGTTTACTTTTGTAATTAATAATTACTCCCAATTTCAAAAAAATAAAATAAATAAAGGTGGATTCTGACTTGGCCTGAAGACAGAAGATATTCTATGTAGATATTTTCTATAACTGGAAAAAAAAAACCCACTATTACTGGGCTCCTACTCATCAATATTTCCCAAAATGAAGAGACCACTAATAATTTCTGCTTGGAAGCATGCACTTGATGGATCAATTCTGCTTGCAGAAGTCAATGTTAAAAGAAGCTGGAAACCAAACCATATATGAAGTTTTGGATGAAAACCTACATAAAATATGTTTTAATTTAATATTAAAATATATATTTTGTATATATCTGTATCTGTATCTGTATCTGTATCTGTATCTGTATATATATATATATATATATATATATATATATATATATATATATATATATATATATGTATATGTATATGTATATGTATATGTATATGTATATGTATATGTATATGTATATGTATATGTATATGTATATGTATATGTATATGTATATGTATATGTATATGTATATATATATATATATATATATATATATCTGTATCTGTATCTGTATCTGTATCTGTATCTGTATCTGTATATATATATATGTAAACCATTACTGATCTTGAGAAGACTAATTTATAAAGCAATTCGACATTCCAGCATCAAAAAAGGGGGAGGAAGGTGATGTTTTATATTTTGTTTATTTTCCTTAGTAAAAGTTAGTTACATAAAACATGCCTCGTATCTGACCTTTATAGGTTTTTTTTTTGTCCAAACGTGTTTTATTTTCCCCCAAACGCCCCATGAAGTTCTCAGTATTTTTATATGCTTGAAAATCATACATGAATTTTACTGTTGCTGCAAGCTTCCGTGTTGTTATTTCTATGTCCCGGTGGAAAACGAAAACAAGGAACGAAAAGGCTTTGGTGAGTCATATCTTCAAGAAAAGAAAAAGAAAGTAAAAAAAAAAAGTTGTGGCATTTGGTGACAATCTTTTGAGCATTTTGTGATAAAACTCTGAAAGCTTTCCAAGATATGCTCAAAGGACATGTTGTCTTCAAGAAATAAGGGCCTCCTGAGTCTAAACAGATATTTAAAAACATAAAATAAAATAGGCCGCATGCTACTGAAATTCATACTGACATGTTTCATCTTTAGAATTCTTGCTTTAGATTGCATACTTCCTGCCTTTTCTTTGATTTCCTGTTGGGATTTTCTCTTCTTTTTTCAGTTATAGATTGCAGATTGCAAAACAGAGGGGAGGTTAAAGCAGCTATCTTCAGCTTTGGAAGCTACAGAAGTAAGGACTTCAAATCTCATAACTTTCAGCAATATCCAGAGTGGCAGAGCAATTGTAGAAATTGATCTGCAGATTTGGAGGCGGCTTTATTTTAGAGATTTAGAAGAAAAAAAAGTGAAAGCAGAAACACTCTTTAGTTTTCTTCCTGTAATTTAAATATGTTTTTACACAAGTGGGTTTCACAGTCAACCTTCAAAGCCTGGAGAAAATGAAAGAAGAGCAGAGTAATTCTTGAATTTGAAAGAAAGACTTCAATACTTTACCATAGGTTTCCTTACTTGTGTCCTGTTTTTCTTGGGATGCTAACTTCTGAACTGTACATCTTCTTCTGAAATATAGTTGGATTTACTGCTGTCTTCCAAATGTGCACTGCTTTTTAATATTGTTCCTAGTCACCAAAATACTTAAAATTTAGTTATTTCTGGTTAAATTTTCTAGTATGAAATGCATCACAGATAAATGTATGAATGGCTGCTTGATATGATCATAATATGTGTTAGAATATTCATGACTTTTTGTTGCTAAGCAAGACAGTTGTTAAGTGAGCTTTGTCCCATTTTACAACTTTTCTTGCCTCAGCTGTTAAGTGAATTCCTGCAATTAAGTTAGTAAGATGATTGTTAATGAATTTGACTTCCCCATTGATGACTTTATTTGTCAGAAGGTTGCAAAAGGTGATCAAAGGACCCCGGGACACTGCAACTGATACAAATAAGAGCCAGTTCCATGGGCAACGCTGCAAAGGTTGTAAGTGTGAAAAATAGTCATAAGCCACTTTTTCAGTGCCGTTGTAACTTTGAACAGTCAATAAATAAACAATAAATAAATAAACAGACAAATTCCTTGTGTGTCCAATCACACTTGGCCAATAAAGAATTCTATGCTATGCTATGCTATGCTATGCTATGCTATGCTATGCTATGCTATGCTATGCTATGCTATGCTATGCTATGCTATGCTATGCTATGCTATGCTATTCTAAAATTAAAGGTTGTAAGTTGAGGACTACCTGTATCATTACATTCTTTGAAGTAAGACCAGAAAAATGCTATTGCACTGATAATCTGTTTGTAAATTTCTTACATCCCTGTGGGAGCCAAACTCTGAACCAAATAAACCTTTAGCAATGTCTAGATTGTTGTTTCTTGTCTTTATATGCACACTATTCCTACATTTATTTATTTATTTATTTATTTATTTATTTATTTATTTATTTATTTATTTATTTATTTATTTATTTATTTATTTATTTATTTATTTATTTATTTATTTATTGGTGAGACTTATAGTATATACAGTGCAAGTACTCTCTAAGCGGTTTACACGGGTAAGCAATGTATATTTATATTGCCGCCAACAATCTGGGTCCTCATTTTACCTACCTCGGAAGGATGGAAGGCAGAGTCAACCCTGAGCCGGTGAGATTTGAACAACTGAACTAATGATCACAGTCAGCTAAAGTGGCCTGCAGTACTGCACTCTAACTGCTGTGCCACCTCGGCTCATATAGTTTCATGAAACCTTCATGAAAGTTATATGTCTTAACATTTACAGGGACCTAATCTTCTTCAGCACTCAATCTAGCTGGAGGATCTTGGATCTCTTCTGAAGACGATGAATTGCCATTTCTCAATTACTTAGGCTTGTGAATTTGTGCTGGCAGAAAACGTTTATATCTTTCCAGTTTTCATTGCCATGCAGTTCTTTTTTAAGAAGAAGGAAAAGAAGGGTGCCAAATTCCTGTAAAATCTTGCTATTGGGAAAAGCATTAATACCAAAGAAGAAATATAAATGTTTTCAGTTAATTGCAAATTCTATGGCTTCTTTTTACTTACAACCCAATCTACCTTGTGGCAAAACCTTTTTGCTGTTAAACATTTAACAGCACTGATAACAGCCTTTTTTTTTTCTCAAAACAAACATTTCAAGATTCTATACTTGCAACAATGGCAAAAGCAGTTGCTTTTATAGCAACTGCAACCTGCAGCTTTTCCTGTTCTTTACAAATGTTAAGTCTATGGCAATTTGCTTAATGAAGCAGGAAGACTTAAAATCAATATACCTGGAGTCAGAAAATGTAGGGCCAAGTGCTTGAAGTGCATCTCAAGTACAGTACAGATTTGGTTGATGCTTTTGAATCCCCAAGAATTAGCATGGCCTTTAGTGGCAAAAATGGATTTTTTTTTCTGAACATTAGAAAGTGTCCAGAGATACTTTATGAGAAGAGCCCTCCACTTCCCTACTCGCAACAGAATACCATACGCAACCAGACTTGAAATCCTGGGCTTAGAAAGCTTAGAACTATGTCGCCTTTGGCACGACCTAAGCATAGCTCATAAAATTATCTGCTACAATGTCCTTCCTGTCAACGACTACTTCAGCTTCAACCACAACAATACACAAGCACACAACAGTTATAAACTCAAAGTGAACCGCTCCAAACTTGACTGTAGAAAATACAACTTTAGCAACAGAGTTGTTAATGCCTGGAACTCACTACCTGACTCTGTGGTTTCGTCACCAAATCCCCAAAACTTTACCCTTAGACTATCCACTGTTGATCTCACCCGATTCCTAAGAGGTCAGTAAGGGGCATGCATAAGTGCACCAGCATGCCTACCATCCCTGTCCTAATGTTCCCTCTTATCAGTACCCATCTTATGTATATAAACAATGTTATATCTATGTATATTACCAATACGTACTTGACAAAATTAAATAAATAAACAAACAAACAAACAAACAGTGTGTAGCAATGTTCTTTTCTCTGTTGACTTGGGTACATTTTATATTATAGCCCTAGCATCATTTAGTTACGATAACTTAGCTAATTTTGTGTTGTTGTTATATGACCAGAACAGTAGTGGGTTTCAAATACCTTCGCTACCAGTTCGCTATTGGGAGGAGGAGCGCATGTGCGGGCGCACGGTGCTTCTGTGCATGCGCAGAGATGTCCGGGTGGGTGAGTGGAGCCTCCTGGTGCCACCACTACTGGTTTGCCTGATCCGGGGCGAACCGGTAGCAACCCACCACGGGACCAGAAGTTAGGGTGCATATCTGCATCCTGTCTCTGTTTTGCTTGTTGACAAACTGGCTAACTGTGTGATAGGACATTTAACTTGGGATCCGTCTATTACCACACTGAACAGGGATTTCAATAGCCAAGTGGACACACAACTCTCTTAATGTTGGGATTCATAAAAAGGGGTGTCAAACTCAAGGCCCGCAGGTCGGATCTGGCCCTCAGGGTCGCCCTGGAAACAGCGAAGGTCCAGCCCCTGGTGCTTCTGCCAGTGAAAACGAGCTCCTGAGCTCCATTTTCGGCTGCCACAGCCTCCTGCAACCCTCTCCTAGTGAAAATGGAGTTAATGTGCAACCCTCCTGAGCTCCGTTTTCACTGGCAGAGAGTTGCAGGAAGCCATGGCAGCCAAAAACAGAGCTCGGGAGCCCATTTTCGCTGGCAGAGCACTCGGGCCACTTCAGGTGCCTCCGACAGGAGCTTGCCACACCCACCCTGGCCACACCCACCACGCCCCCCTTGAGGTGAAACCAGAGGTGGATTCCTGCCAGTACGCTCTTACCTGTTGGTCACTGCAGAGCCGAAGAAGCTGGTGGCGTTCGCGGCATGGGGCTTCCCCCACCCGCTTTCCCCTGCCCGCCTGGACACCGCCATTTGCATTCTTTTGCCCTCTGCGCAAGCAGAATGCTTTGTGCATGCACAGAGGGCAAAAGAACGCAAATGGCGGGGTCCAGGCGGGGGGGGAAAGCTGGCGGGGGAAGCGCCGCGAATACCACCAGCTTCTTCGGCTCTGCGGCGACCAACAGTTAAGAGCGCACTGGCAGGAACCCACCTCTGGGTCAAACATAACCCTGATGCGGCCCTCAATGAAATTGAGTTTGACACCCTTGTTCTAGCACATAAAAGCCTTCCTTTTTTAAAAAAATATTTTTAAAAGACGTAACAACATCAACAAATACACATATAAAACAAATATAAAACAAAACAGTGGGGGATCAATTTCCCCTTTACAACAAGTCTGCATCATATGTATCAGCATTTTAAATTGTCCCTTTTAAATATTTACATATTGCATTTTACTTTTACTTCCCTTGTTCTTAACATATTTATATATCGTATTCCTTATTTCTTATACTTTCTATGGTACTTTACATTAAATATTTATTGTAATAACTAAAGTTGTCAACAATCTTGTTTCCTCACTTTTAGCTCACCCCTAATATGTGACCTTTTACTTCTTCTTTCTATCCTCTAACCATTTGTATATTTTATTCCATATTAAATAATACTCCGTCTCTACTTTTCCTCTTATTTCCTTTGTCAATTTGTCCATCTCTGCACATTCCAGAATTTTTCTTATTATTTCTTCATCTTTTGGTGTACCCTTATTTTTCCAATATTGTACATAGATTATTCTCACTGCCGTTATTGATATGTATAATTAAATATTGTATTTCCTTCTTGTAGTTTTTTTTCCAATATACCCAATAAAAATAGTTCCGGTTTCCAAGCTATATCCTCTCCTGTTATTTCTTCTAACCATAATTTAATTTTGTTCCAGTATTTTTTGGCTATCGTGCAGGTCCACCATAAGTGGTAATATGTTCCAAATCCTTTCTTGGATTTGGGGATGTATTTGGGAACATCTTGGCATAACATAAAAAACCATAAAAGCCTTCCTAACTGTCCCCAGGTTTAATTTTAAAAAGCCCTAGAGTAGAGTTCCTTTATAATGTTTTTTCTTTGGAATTTGATTGAAATGGGGGAAAATATTCTTTAGTCATTATCTTTTGTAAAATTAAATGAACATGTTTGGAAAAAAATGTAAAGGAAGTTTTCTTTAGAACACAAAATATGCAAATATTTCAAAATAGTCATAACGATTGCCAACCTTAGACAAAACTTGCTTTGGTTTTATTTTTAATTATTAGGAAGAATCCTTTTTCTTGGAAATTTGAACAAGTGAAGCAATTTTATCTTCTGTAGCAACATAATTTGTTCATCACATATGCAACAATCCTTCAAATATTTCTGGATGTCCAACTTCTTCAAGATTCTTCAAGCTTTGCTGAAAAATACAGATTTTAGGTTGTTCACTTTCTTTGTAATTCCTTTTCTTAAACTTTGGTGCTCAGAACTCTTTTGTGATTAACAGAGCAGAATGAAGTGATACCTTAACATTTTATACTCTAGACACTGCAACTCTTTTCATGTAGTAACTTCTTCATAAATATGCATACACACACAGAGCATTATTCCTGAGAAATAATTAAAGGAAATAAACTGGTAGAAGTTCCCTTGGAGGGTGCATAATAAAGTAAATTCTGGTTGCAAAGGTTAATAGGTTTATAAGTTAATAGGGCCAGTGCATGCAAAGTTGAATTGCAGTGTTTATATTTCTCTCCCCATCACGCTCTTCAGTGTAACAGGAAAAAAATTACTAGATAGAAGATAGGAAGAGTGGAATTTAACCTTATGTGTGTACTGGAGAAAATAAATCTAAAAAGCAAAACAGAAACTGTACCTTATCTCCCTCCTGTCTTTTGGCTGTTACCACGGTCTAACTCAATCCATCTCTTTGCCTAATCCTTTCAGACCCAAATTGACCCTACCTGCCCCCAGACAAAATGCCTTTCAAACCAGGGGCGGGTTCCTAATTTTTTTACTACCACTCTGTGGGCGTGGGTGTGGGTGTGGGTTGCCAGCCATGTGACAAGGTGGGCGTGGCTTCTCGGATTGCTGAAGGGAGGGGAACTGAGATAGGTCCTGTTCCCCATTCCCCCTCCCTCAGCAGCTCGAGAAGCCTCAAACATGCAAAATGCCTAGGATCATCACCATGCATTCGTGGCTTCTCGTACTGCTGAAGGGAGGGGAATGGAGATAGCTCCTGCCATCCGTTCTTTCAGGGTCTCACGCTCTCCCTCAGCCATCCTCCCGTGCTTGGACTCACTGTGGGGTAGGAAGGCAGCGCATGAGCAGTGCCAGAAACTCGGCTTCTGGGCATGCGCAGAAGAAATTTTTTTTCAAAAAAATGGTGGCGCCCAGGCACCGGCAACCGACCGCACTGGTACTGTGACGTCACCAGTGGGCCGCTACCTGTGCTATAGAGTAGACCGCACTGGTAGGAACCCACCATTGTTTCAAACCCACTAAACCAAAGAATAGAAACCTCCTTCCTAGCTCATGCTACAATACAAGGCCAATTCCCAAGAGAATTGTAGCCAGGAAAAACCCAACATTTCATCATCAACATTCCAGTTCCTTCAACAATGGGCTTCTTCGACAATGCTGCCTTCCAGAAAAGTTCATTTGTCTGAAAACAGAAGTCAGCCCGATGAACATTGGCAAAGACTCCCTACCAAATTTTGCCAGTAAAATGCCCTGGGATTTTCTGCCCTGTAGCTCTCATTTTCAATTTAAAAAAATGTTGCTTCTCTTTGTTTCGGGTCACTAAATATTAATAATTGAATAAAGAACTGGAATTTTTTCCTTGGTGTTTACCACTAGCAGAAGGACTCTGGATTTCTATACATTTTTCCTAGTCTAAAAGTTTATTTTTCATACTTTTGTGTATTATGTCACTTGTTATCAACAGAAGACAATATCTGTAGTTCAGGGTTGAGCTGTGGAGTTCTTAGCCTTTCTGAGCTCAGAGACTAACAAGGATTCCACATTTTACTTGTTGGTTAGACTGATATTTTCAGGGCTTCTATCACTTTCTCTTACCTCTCTCAATTCAGTAACAGTAACAGAGTTGGAAGGGACCTTGGAGGTCATGTAGTCCAACCCCCTGCTCATGCAGGAGACCTATACTACGGATTCAAACCGCCAAAGTGCCGACCTTTCTGATCAACAAGCTCAATGTCTTAGCCACTGTCTAATTCTGACCTGAAAACTTAGACATTTATCTGACTTGTTCTACCTCCATAATGTAGGAACTATAGGATCTTACCTATAGATAGAATTAAGTAACACATAGTTTTAATTGTTTCCTTGTTTTCTTTCTCACAAGGACCAAACTCAAGAATACTTTCTTATGAAAATTACACTCCCAACTTCAGTGTTTTTCTCTGTGCATTCACTCCACCATAGAAAGCTATCTGCTGTTGAACAACAATCAGTCAGGTTACAGCAAATAAAGGAAAGGGATTACCGTATTTTTTGGAGTATAAGACACACTGGAGTATAAGACGCACCTTAGTTTTGGGGGAGGAAAATAGGGGGGGAAATCTACCTATCAGGTATTCATCTGGCTAGCATCCTTAGTCTGGTCAGCTTCAGCACATTATTTTATCCTCTGGTTAGGGCTGAAAAAAATCTTCTTTGGAGAAAGTAGCAATGAAAACAAGCCTGCAAAGACCTAGGGCTGGAAAAAAACTTCTTCGGAAGGAGTAACAATGAAAAATTCCTGCAAGCCGGGAAGATCGTTGGCACCTCGTTAGGGCTGGAAAAACCTTTTTCGGAGGGAGTAGGAATGAAAACAAGCCTGCAAGCCGGGAAGATCGTTAGCACCTCATTAGGGCTGGAAAAAAAGCTTTGAAAAAGCTACATTCGGAGTATAAGATGCACCCAAATTTTCAGCCTCTTTTAGGGGGGGGGGGGAAGGTGTGTCTTATACTCCGAAAAATACGGTAAGCAAAATAATAAGATGTATGCTGTTAGACTTGATAGAACCAATGTAACAGAGACCTTCAAAGCAGGCAGGTTCCTTTTCACAAGGACAGGGGCAGGGGGAAGCAGTTATATGCCTGTGGCTGCAGAATGCATACATTGGGCAGAGGAGAAAAGGATGGAACACAAGTTTGTCTGGTATCTTAAGAAAAGGAAGAAAGTAGCCTTAAACTAGACGTTCTAAATAAAAGAAGAAGAAAAAACTATTGGCTAGCCTTTTCTCTTTCTGAAACAAGACAGAAAGTAGTAAAGAAGTAAAAAAAGGAATGAAGTATGAAGTTTTTCTCCTTGCAACACTGTCCAGACATGATTTCACTCTTGTAACTAACAAGGAGGGAGGGAATGTTGGGGGTGCAAAAGAATAAGGAGTCTTAATAGGCAATATTGGGCCAACAGAGGAGAAAAAGGCAAGCAACATTCACCATTGGAATATCCCTTATTAAAATCCACCGAAGAAGGATGAAGGCTTACATGATCCAAGAGGGCAGCAGTAAAGAAAGAGACAAACCAGATTAGATGGATAGAAGGGGTACAATCTAAAAGGAAGTTGAGAAGAACAGCCAGTGTTACATACTCTGTTTGTTAGTCTGAAGCATTTTGAACCATGCTGCAGGAGTACAGGGACCTAATTCTACTGAGATTAATCACAATATTGTTTAAAGTTATTCTTATATTTAAGTGATGCCATTCAAGGACAGCTATTTTTTAATTCCAAGGGAAGTACAGTTATTCTTGGTTGTTTACTATGGTGGCGTACTATGGTTAGAATGCAGTACTGCAGGCTAACTCTGCCCACAGCCAGGAATTCGATTCTGATGGGGCTCATGGTTGACTCAGTCTTCCATCTTTCTGAGGTTGGTAAAATGAGGACCCAGATTGTTGGGGGCAATATGCTGATATTTGTAAACCATTCAGAGAGTGCTGTAAAGCATTTTGGAACAGTATATAAGTCTAAGTGCTATTGCTATTCATGTATGTATGTATGTATGTATGTATGTATGTATGTATGTATGTATGTATGTATGTATTTATTTATTTATTTATTTATTTATTTATTTATTTATTTATTTATTTATTTATTTATTTATTTGTGAGACTTATATACTGCCTCAAAGTGCAAGCACTCTCGGTTTACACCAGTAAGCAATGTATATTTTTATTTATATTGCCCACAATAATCTGGGTCCTCATTTTACCTACCTTGGAAGGATGGTAGGCTGAGTCAACCTTGGGCCGGTGAGATTTGAACTGCTGAACTGCTGATCACAGTTAGCTAAAGTAGCCTGCAGTACTGCACTCTAACTGCTGCGCCACCTCGGCTCTATATATATTACAACCAGATAATTAATATCTTGTACTCCAAGAAGATATGGAGACCTAATAATGAATTTTGTATGAAATAAATTTCAAGGGAGCTAAGATGCCTGTTAGTTTTGTGGAACCTAAGTTAATTTTGGGGATGCCAGCTTTTAAAACTCAGTACGGCATCTTCTTTAAAACAGTTGCTACAAATATGGCAGGACTCAGCTTTTCAAGCCAACAATATTACCGATCTCCAAGAGCTTATACAGTTTCCTGGATAGAAGCCAAACTAGAGGGCCAGAAGTCAGTGTGTTTTGTTTGTTCTAATTAACTTGATGTTGAGCCAGAGAACAAAGAATGTGAGTCAACTAAGACATGCTTGATGACAAGAATATTGAGAAATCAGGAGCTGGAATTTAGAATGATGGTATTATGGAACAAAGCAAGTTGTTTTAGAAACCCGTTAAGGTAATATTGTGGTGGAATAATTGCAATTCCATTCGATTACATTAGCAGTGAAAATATGGTTGTAGCTAATGTTCTATCGTTGTGTGAATGTCACCAAAATTGATAATTCTGCTCCGATGGGGGAAAAAAATCTGTCTTCTAGGGGAATTGATAATGCCTCTAGGTCTCACATATTCTCTTCATAAAGATATATTTACAGCAGGCATTAGAAATTAAAGTTCACTTAACAGTTGCTCTCTCTCTCCCCCCCCCCCAGTAACATGCTTGGATGCTACAAAATGGCAGTTCATTTTTTGAGCTCTATTATTAACAATAAACTTGTTAACATTAGAAAAGTATTATTGTTTGTAATAATTAATAAAAACAAGCAGCAAATGGCAAATTTTAATGGACTGCCCAAATGCAAAAGTATACAAATGCTAATAGAAGGTAACACTTACTTAGGGAAAACTAAGATGAAATGCCACAGAAAAGTATACCATGAATGTGTCAACTTAGATTTTTGTCCATTCAAATTTCACATTCTGGACTAAGAAGAAAAATAAAAGCTCTATAGCAGGAGTCAGTTCTCATGTCCCAAATTAATAGAAGTTTGTAAGTTTTTATATTCTCAATGAGTTGGGCTATTTGGCAATATAAGCAACTTGTTTGTTTCTCTCATTATATCTTTCTTCCAGAACGAAAAGAGGGTACGTATCAGTGGTGAGTTGCTACCGGTTCGCCCCGGTTTGGGCGAACCGGTAGGGGCGGTGGCGTGAGGCTCCACCCACCGACCCGGACGTCATCACAGATGATCTGCGCATGCTCAGAAGTGGTGCGCGCACACACATGTCCGAACCAGTAGCAAAGGTAAATGAAACCCATTACTGGTACGTATGATGATCCTGCCCAACTGTTTCTTTTTTTTCCCCCTCACAGCAACCCATCTTCTATGTTCAAGATGAAGTAAGAGCTTTTGGTGAAGTTCACACGTCAGGCAAAGCCCTAATATGGTTTGATTGTGCTTGGCTTAGTATTTTGCATTTTGTATGATTCTGACCATTGTGATTTATAAACCTTGGTAATTGCCTGTAGTGTGGAATGTCCCCAATTAATTGGTATTTGTTTAATACACCAATCCAGTTAAAGACTGCCCTGAAATTACTAGCAAAGCTTTACAACAGAGTGGAGAATTTAATCTGGGTTTTTCCAGCCCTATTCCAAGACTTTAACTCATGGCTCTTCAGTTAATGATAGCTATTTCCGATTAATGAAAAGTATAATGAGCATGCTGAATACCTTGAGCAAGATTTTTTTAGGCAACCATTGGTTTTTTTTTTCTGGAACAATGTTATTTTGTTGAGTGAATTAGAAATTAAGAAATTAATGACAGATATTGTTTATCTCTATTTGCATATGCAACCTTTTGTAGGATTGTGTCCATCAATGTTTTTGCTTTTGCTTTTAATGGACAGCCTCTGTCTCTGCATTATAGAAAAAGATGGGTTATTGAGTAATCAATACCTGGACTCTGTGGTTTCTTCCCCAAACCCCCAAACCTTTAACCTTAGACTGTCTACAGTTCCTAAGTTCACCCCATTCCTAAGAGGTCTGTAAGGGGAGTGTATAAGCACACCATCATGCCTATCATCCCTGTCCTTCTGTCCTATTGTCTAAATTTGAAGAGCCGAGGTGGCGCAGCGGTTAGAGAGCAGTACTGCAGGTTACTTTAGCTGACTGTGATCATTTGAGTTCAGCTGTTCAAATCTCACCGGCTCACGGTTGACTCAGCCTTCCATCCTTCCGAGGTAGGTAAAATGAGGATCCAGATTGTTGGGGGCAATGTAAATATATATATTGATTATGGTGCAAACCGCTTAGAGAGTGCTTGCACTATGAGGCGGCATATAAATATCATTAATAAATAAATAAATAAATACCTATACATATTTTACTTTGTTTATGTTTATATCATACCTGTTATCTTGTACACGTGTTGACAAAATAAATAAAATACATAAAATAAATAAATAAATTTTGAAGTCACACCCAAATTAGTCAATTGGACTACTGCAATGCGCTCTACATGGGGCTACCCTTGAAGAGTATTCGGAGACTTCAGTTGGTGCAAAATGCGGCTGCGCGTGCTGTGGTGGGTGTGCCAAGGTACACCCACGTTACACCTATACTCCGCCAGCTGCATTGGCTGCCCATCGGTCTCCGGGTACAATTCAAGGTGTTGATTACCATCTTTAAAGCCCTACATGGCCTAGGACCAGGTTACCTTCGGGACCGCATTCTGCCTCACACTTCCCTTCAACCGATTAGGGCCCACAGAGTGGGCCTCCTCCAGGTCCCGTCAACCAAACAATGCCGGCTGGCGGGCCCTAGGGGGAGGGCCTTCTCTGTGGGGGCCCCCGCGCTCTGGAACCAACTTCCCCCAGAGACCCGAACCATCCCCACCCTGCTGGCCTTCCGAAAAGCCGTCAAGACATGGCTCTTCCTGCAGGCAGGGGGGAACGATTAAATCCATCTGAATTCCCCCCTTGGTATGGTTGATTGTGAACATTTTAAAACTTTTTTGTATATTTTTAACTGTTGTTTTTAAATTACTGTTTATTATTAGTGTTCTCCTAAAACTGATGTACGCCGCCTTGAGTCCCTCGGGAGTAGGGCGGCATAGAAGAACAAATAATAAATAAATAAATAAATAAATAAATAAATAAATAAATAAATAAATAAATAAATAAATAAATAAATAAATAAATAAATAAATAAGCTTGCAATAGAAATTCTGAACAAATGTGATCTCATATCCATCTTTGCACCACAAGAGAACTGAGATTTACTGTACCTGTTTTGGCTAGAAAGCTTCTCCTTCATATTCTGCTTCTTTACTTTTGCATCAAGCAATCTGACATATGCAACCAGGCCCTGAGGGGTGATCTCCAGTTGTCAGTCTCCTTCTCCCCCTTCCATGTTACTTTAGGAAAAATAAGTATCATTCCCTGATGAAATCTTGGCAAGCTACCTGCCACCACCTGGTAGACTATCAGTAGTTTATGAGACACCTGCTTAAATTTTTTTCTCTAGTCATGTAGTAGATTGATTCAAAATCTGAAGTCAGTACAGGTACTCATAAAGCATTTTCTTGCAACTGCAGAATACTTAAAATTCCAGATGTATTGCAATTAAAACTTTAACAATTTCAGACGTTGGCTGGAATATTTTAAAACCGTAGTCACAATATATTTGAAGGTGTTACATTAAAAGTTATCTCATACTCATCAACAAAAGTGAAAGGTATTTTGTTGCTCATACCAGATATCTTTTTAAAATTTATTTTTATTTTTAAAACAACAAAACATGACAAACATCCACACGCAACATATATTCCCTTTTTACAGCAGTTTCATAACGGTAGTATTCTGTTATTTACATCCCCCCACCTCAATACCAGATATCTTTTAATGCATCAACTATATGGATATTAGACATACAGTCAGTTCTTGACGTAGGGCCATAATTGAGCCAAAATTTCTGTTGCTAAGCAACAAAGTTGTTAAGTGAGTTTTCCCTCATTTTACAAACTTCCTTGTCACATTGTTAAGTGAGCTTCACCATATTTTACAAGTTGGCCACGCCCACCTGGTCACTTGACCACCAAGCATGCCCACCTGAAGCCATGCCCACCTGACCTCCAAGCCAAACCCACTAAATGAGCCACACCCACAGAACCAGTAGGCAGAATTTTTAGATTTCACCACTGCATCATAGGATTTTATAAATGAGGAGGGCAGAATGAAGATCTACTGGCACATTTAAAGGGAAAAGAAGGTTCCTATAAACTAGAAGAAAGAAGAATGTTTGAGTCATTTGACCTATGTAAGGTCATAAACAAAATAATCAGATAGGAATTTTTTAAAATATGCGCAGATGAAAAGTGAGCAGTCAGTTGTATTCCACGTGTCTCCTGAAATTCTTATACTATTCCTGGCACAGTACATTTGATAAAATCAAAACATTTATATATTAGAGGGGAAATGTACATTTACACTCTTCCTCATTGAAGAGTGCTCTGGTATTTGGGGGTCTTTCTGGACTTACAGCTCCTAGCCCTTGTCCAGCTTCATTTGGGGCACCAGTTTTCCCCTTTCCTAGATCAGGTGGCCCTTAAGGCAATCATTCACATCCTGTTCACCTCTTGGCTTAACTACTGCAGTGCACTTTACATTGGGCTGCCTTTGAAGACTAACTAGGAGCTGCAACTGATCTAAAATGCAGTGATGGCTTTGTCTTAGTGTGCCCATGTAACACTGCTGCTTCAAGAGCTGCACTGGTTGCCAGATGACTTCTGGGTGCAGTTCAAATTGCTGAATATTGCTACCTATAAAGTCCTACAAAGCATAGTGCCTGGTTTATTGAGGGATTGCCTGTCACACATGGCATATGCCTAGCTCTGATATGGCATGGTTGGCAGGTTTTAAAAGTTGAAGGTGGCCTTCTAAAATATGTCAATATACAAAAGGTAAGTGGAAGTAATTAGGTTAGTTATGTACTTTCTAAATTTCTTACCAACCAGCTCACTTTGTTAATCCCCACTGTTTATAAATTGAATACAATTTGCATGAGTACTCATATGCCTTTTTGTATGAACGTCTCTCAAGGGTACATATTTTGTACATTCCATGCACTCTTTTTGCAAGCATATTTCCATAGGAAATTGCAGTTTTGTGCATATCATTCTTTAATATATGCACCCTTAAGGTATCCACTGAATGTGCATATTTCTCAATTGCCAGTTGCCTTGCAGAATTATGAACAGCGCCTATTCCAGCATGTAAATGCATTTTGGGTTTTTCCTTTATGTTTATGTAAAAAATTAGATTCAGAGTTTTAGTTCGACAGAGCTCTGATCAAAGTAATTTTATGTACTGAATTATATATCCTGGATGTCTTTGTGCACAGACAAGAATTGTGGATTTCTTCTCTCTGAGTCAATTAAAATAAATATCACAGGAATCAATACCATTCAATGATTTAATTTATTGCCCAAATAGAATCATATCAATTTTCCACAACAGTTAACAGTGCCAAATTGAATTGGATCAATATACTGAATCAGTGATTCAGATTTGATATTTACAAGTCTAAAATTTGGTAAGTATGGTATCTTTTTCTAACAATATCTTTTTCTCTAACTCGGCAGGTTTAATATGGGAAAATCTTGAAATAATCCTCTTTCCGGTATTAATACAGGCATCTTTGCTAGCTACGTGCTCTATGCAGAAGTTTTCATCACAGACACCAGAACAGATTGTCACTGTGGCCTACTGTGGTTTTCAACCGGTTTGTGTAAATGACAAATGCAGAGCCCGGTGTGATATTATCCTCAAGGTGGCAGCAGCACACAGTAGCATAATCTTCAGAAATCTTTTCCTTTCTGAAAAACAGTCAATGTTGTAGAATCCAGGTCAGGCGATTCCAGGATCCTAGATGTGAAGGTGCTTTGTATAAATGAAGGTGCTTTGTATAAATGGGTTTTTGAAACTATGATTCCGTTTCATAGATTCCCAACAATAGTAGATATCAGAGCCACTCTGGAAACTGTAAAGGCTAGTATTGACACTTGCTCCTTCTGTCATATTTCCCTGGTGATTATCTTCTTTACAAGAATACATTTTGAAAAGGTGAGAGAATTAGCAAGAAATTCATCATCATCCCAATATACCAATATGCAAATTAGGGAAGAAATCTTAGCAAGTATGCCTGAAAATACAGCACTAATTTTAAAATAAACAGAAGTCAGGAGGACTTGGATGAGGAGTTTTCCCCACTACTAGGAAATCCTGACTGTATCTGGTTAGTTCTGAACAGAGATCATAAGTAAATATGGGAGGTTAGTTGCACATATATGTTGCTTTCTGATTTTTTAGACTACAGGACTTCTTATACGTTAGAATATGCTGGAGGAACAAGAGAGAAAAGCAAATAGTGGTGTTTATATATGTATGCCAGAATAAAGAAAATGAGGATCTATAAATGGAAATGCAGAGCCACGTGATTTATATAATTTTGAAATACTTTTCAATTTTGTTAATATTGATTTATAAAACATGAGAATGCCCTCATTTTTTCTCCCCTTGCATGGATGTATATTAATATTATTAATAGAAATCAATCTACTGAAGGATGAAAGATCATTCATTGAATACTATGAAGTGTAACCTACCACGCTGGTCAAGCAGGAGTTGGTAGAGAGATGTTGTTGATTTCTCAGTCTAAGACAGAGAATAAGTAATTGGCCCAAAGTTACCCAGTTGGATTCCAAGTCAAAAGAGGACTAAAAACTTAATCTCCTTGCACCTAACCACTTTAACCACTACATCACATTGACTATTTTTTCTGTGTGTGTATGTATATGTGTGTGCAAATGGCACAGCAGCTACTATAATCTGCAGACAAGCTCCTGACTTTGTGAATATGGATCTTCTACTATATTCATCATTATCATCATCATCATCATCATCATCATCATCATCATCATCATCATCATCATCCTAGCCATTGTCTAGATCAGGGGTAGGCAAAGTTGGCTCTTCTATGACTCATGGACTTCAACTCCCAGACTTTCTGAGCCAATCATGCTAACTCAGGAATTCTGGGAGTTGAAGTCCATGAGCCATAGAAGAGCCAACTTTGCCTACCCCCTGGTCTAGATGAAGGTCTCTTCTGCATATTTCCAACCAATATGGTCTTGAACTTTCCTTTGCCAGTTGAGCCTGCAATACTTGCTGATGTCATCGCTCCATCTCTTTTGTGGATGCTTTTTATTAAAGTGGATTCATTGTATGACTGCCTTAGTCCACCTACCATCAGTTCTCCTTGCTATGTAACCAGCCTATTTCCATTTCAATTCTTTTACCCTTTCGGTGGCGTTGTATATTTTTGTTTGTTCTCTAATCCATGTGCACTCATTGTGCAGGTCTTTCTATCTTGTCTTGTGATGTTGAGTATTCATAATATGCAAAGTATCAAAATGCAGCAATATAAGCTAGATTCCTAGAAGCAATTAAAATATTATTATTTTAAAAAATCTGCATTTGAAAAACTAAATGGCTTTTGTCGAATCAAGATGAAGGAATTAGAAGACTCCTGTGCCATTTTTCCTCCTTCCTGATCCACCTGACCTGGCTGCATTTTAATGCAAGATATTAAGCAATCTTATCTAATGGGATTAGTGTCAATTTCCCCACAGTAATGATCTGTTTCTTGGAAATGCTTGGCATTCAGATGTCCCTTGACAGAGGCAGCCCCATAGCAGAACCAGGAGAGAAATGAGACATGAAAAAATGTATAATTTCATTGGGGAAGGGAGGGGAGAGGAACAGTTATTAATTTGAATTGTGAAATGTACATAATGTTCCACAGATGATTAAAACTACATCACAAATACTTAACTGGCGGGTTTCTAGCTGACGTATGAGCTGGAAGACATCGAGAGCCTTTATTGCTGAATGACTTTATAATGGATTGGAGAGAAATTATTGATTAGCTCATCAAATATAATGAAAGCATTCATTAAAACCATTATTATGACACCTAATTACCATCTCCAACAATGCTGCAGTGAAGCATGACTTCTGAGCTATCAAAATAAAATATTCAGGCCCATGTTGTTATTGTTGTTTTTCCTCCTTCAGAAGAAATGAATACATCTTTTTTTAAGCAATATCAAATAGTTACTGTTTAAGCCAAAGGCATATGACGATTGACAGGTTTTGTTTTGTTTTTGGACTTTCTTGAGGGAAGCAAACACTTTGATGGCATAGCAACATTAAGATACTGTGGGAAAGAATGACATAGTATGCAGCCTACTCACTGTTTTGATTTTATGGATGATGTTATAACTTAATGCAACAGTTTCTGTTCACGTTTCCCTACAGCAGAAAAATGAAAAAAAAAAAGAATACCGTATATACTCAAGTATAAGCCGAGTTTTTCAGCCCACTTTTTGGGCTGAAAAAAGCCGCCTCGCATTATACTTGAGTCAGTGAAAAATTTGCCTGAAATGGAGGAGAAAAAGGGGCAGGGCCATGCCGCTGGGTGACGCTCGTGAATGGCCCGGCGCCCCTGTGAGTTTCCCCTCCCTCTGTGTCAGTTTGCCGCGCAGCGCGCACCACACCATCCCCCCTCCTCATGTTCTAATGTAATGCAGGGCTGTCTTACGATTCCCCTTCCTCCCCCTCCTGCCGCTCTGCAACGATGTTCCACCTCCTCCTTGTTGATACCATATTGTTTTTATTGACCCTCTTTTCCACTTACAGAGCTAGTTTACTGTTTTTCTTTGAAATAAATATTCAAAAACATTATTGGTATCTATTTTTATTTTTGAAATTTACCGGTAGCTGCTGCATTTCCCACCCTAGGCTTATACTCGAGTCAATAACTTTTCCAGTTTTTTGTGGTAAAATTAGGTGCCTCGGCTTATATTCGGGTCGGCCTATACTCAAGTATATACGGTAATTCAAGAAAAAAAAACCTGGTTAACAGTTTGGTCCCTATGTATGTATTTACAAGATAATTTGTCTTCATAGGGCCTCCATGTGATAATATGACATCCATTAATTAGGATGAACAGAAATTTTCTGCAATTTCTCTCCCCCCTCCAAGTCCTCTAAAAGTGTAAATTTTGTTCCCTCTCTACTTTCTTCTGCCACTGTGATGTAAATAGGAGCATAAGCAAAAGCTACACAATTCTCAAATCACTGTTATATTTTAAATGTTTGGGTTTAATATCTTGAATGAGAAATATCAATTCACTTGATAATTTCAATGCTGAATCATACACTGAATGGATCCTATTCCATCTATGGGACATTACCACTTTCCTCTTGGACTGGGTTTGGGCAATGGTGCTTTGTTATCATTAAACCTCCTCTTGACGAAGAGAGCCGAGTTGGTGCAGTGGTTAAATGCAGCACTGCAGGCTACTGCTAGTTCAGCAGTTTAGCTGTTCAAATCTCACCGGCTCAAGGTTGACTCATCCTTCCATCCTTCTGAGATCCGTAAAATGAGGACCCAGATTGTTGGGGGCAATATGCTGAACTCTGTAAACCGCTTAGAGAGGGCTGTAAAGCACTATGAAGCGGTATATAAGTCTAAGTGCTATTGCTATTGCTATTGCTATTGATGATTAATATGCAGCCATTATCATTTCTGCAAACACCTCAAATTATAGCAAGTGCATATTGAGAACCAAATGAAGTAAATGTCCCCAAGTCAAGAGCTGTCTTTTGAAGATATCTTCCTTCACAGGTAAGATTCCCTCTCCCCCTTCTATTCTGCTTTCATCTGTATTACTATGTGTGGAGCAGCAGCACAAGGGATCACTAAGCCTAGATTTTGTGAGCTATAAATCTAAGGATTGGAAACATTCTTTAATGTCAAACCCAGTTGTCATTTCATCCTGCTCTGTTTTTTTAAAGTTATAATTAGGAGTGGTTAAGAATTTCAATCTGTTCATTTTCTTAAAAAATAAGATTTTATCAAACTTCTCAAAGCTGCCCAGACTAATTTTGGAATCAGGCAGCATAGTAATTGGGTGGGAGAATGGATGGAAGAATGGATGGATGGATGAAATTCATAAATAGGAGGAGAAAAATTTGAGAGATAAACAATCCAAACAAAGGAATAAAATGAAATAGGTTTGTCTCTTCAGACAGTCCTTCAATGGTCAATTTTTAGAAATGTTGCTTTAGATCTCTGTGGTTTTAGGTGCCAAATTAAATCTGCCATTATTATTTATACCTTCTCATCAATACTAAGAATTCCCATAGTAGAGATGACTGTAGTTTATTATTTATTTGTTTATTTGTTTATTTGTTTATTTGTTTATTTGTTTATTTGTTTATTTGTTTATTTGTTTATTTATTTATTTATTTATTTATTTATTTATTTATTTATTTATTTATTTATTTATTTATTTATTTATTTATTTATTTATTTATTTATATACCACCTCACAGTGCAAGCACTCTCTAAGTGGTTTACACCAGTAAGCAATGTATATTTATATTGCCCCCAACGGTCTGGGTCCTCATTTTACCTACCTCGGAAGGATGGAAGGCTGCGTCAACCTTGAGCCGGTGAGATTTGAACTGCTGACCTGCGGATCACAGTAAGATAAAGTGGCCTGCAGTACTGTCTCTAACCGCTGCACCACCTTCAGTTAATGAAATTGGAATAAATTATTAAGGATTATTAGAAGGTCTTGTTTTGTTTGCATTTATGGCCAAAGATCTTTCCCAAATCAAGCACACTACATCTGAATAAAATTAAATAAAAGCAGCAAAAAGATGAAAAACACAATAAAGAACAAAATAAATACACCAAATAACTACTCAAATGTATCCCATATTCCCTATTATACAATTATAACTGAACACAATTGGCAGCTTCCTAGTTTGTCTATGGAAAATCCACTAGCAGGAAACAATATATTCAACTAATCTGGGCAATAAATTAGCAAGACCATTATTAGGTTATACTTGGCACATAGGATAATACAACAATCTGTATTTATTCTTTATAGTGCTTACTTTTCAGTCTTCCAGCTGAATGTTAGTTTGGAGTTCTTTAGAGAGGAAATGTGTGTTAATTCCAGTTACAGCAGCTACCTGAGATATGAAACTGAGAATGAGATAAAACTTGAAAATCAAAACAGTCAAAGGTATGAAATATTTGTAATCTAAAGAGTTCCAGATCAGGACTCCAACTCAGTCATGTGATGAATGACTCAACCATTTTTTAAAATATCCAATCATGTCTTTCTCCTGCCCAAATACTTTAAACCCCCCCAAATCAAAAAAATAGGGAGCTCTCAATTACAAACAACATTTGGTGACTAAAATATCTAGACTTCCATTTTACCTCAGTTACAGATCAATAGGTGATTATTGTTTAGCTTTATAATCTCTGCTCATTTCTTGGCCAGGAAAGACTTATTTTAATGAGCAAGGGCTACATAAGGGCTCATAGTACCCTGTTAGCTTTCATAATGAAAACAGTCTGCTCAAGTCTTGCTCCATTTAAAATGTGAAATTGGATCACTTGGATAATGGAAAACCTCATTACCTGGATGTGCTTTAAGAAGCTGTTGCCTTTGCTTAGACACTACTGCCATTTGCATATTGATTCAGCATACTTACAGCCACTTATAGAAGTGTTGCCACTTCCTTCCTCCAGTACATCTTTAAGTAAGAGCTGAGGTTGCTTGCCTTCTTCTTCCATCTGTTCTGGCTGTCTCATGAAGCAAACCTGACAATGACAAACAAACTCATATTTCTAAACTATTTCAGATCATCTAATTTATGGCCTTATATGCAGAGTCTTAAGGTAACAAGCTCCCAGCATAAATTTGATATACAATACAACACTTGGTAGATCAAAATAAAACAGTCCTGGGGCTGTTTAGTTCCTAAATAAAGGAATGCTTAGAATGTATATCACGGATCTCCAAAGCAGTCAATATCAATCCCCAGGAATTGATGGGACCACTCAAGGCGATCTGTAAATGGCTAGGGGTCAAAATGGGGTTCAGTAAATGGGGGTCTAGGTCAGTGGTGGATTCTAAAGTAGATCGCCACTGGTTTACTGACTGTTCCCTCAATAGGGTCTCTGGGCTCAGTGTCCCAAGGTTACTCCCATAGAACATTACAATATAATAAGGACCAAGAGCATCCAATCTTTCCTTCCATTTCTGCAACATTTTCAAAGGACCAGGGATGGGCTTCAAAATTTTTAGCAAGGGGTTCTCTGCCCGGTTGCTGGGTGGGCGTGGCTATTGTGGCCGTGGCCTAGTCGGCCTCCTGTACCATGGTGGGGGGTGCATTTGCCCTCCCTGCGCTCTGGAGGCTTTTCTCGAGCCTCTGGGAGGGTGAAAACAGCCTCCCCAGGCTCCGGAGGCCCTCTGGAGGCCAGCCATTTTTTGCCCTCCCCGAGCCTCCGCACACACCCTTCACTTACCTGCATCCAAAACGGGCTGCACTGGGACTCCTGGGAGGGGCTGGATGGGCGGGTCCAGCCAGGAGTGGGATTTGGGGGTTATCTGAACTGCACAGAATCTTAGCTAGAGGTTCTCCCGAACTCCTGCGAACCCCCAGCAGCCCACCCCTGGAGGAGCTCCTTATTTTATAGAACAAATGCATTCTGGTCACATATTTGAAAATATTTATAATTCAATCATATCTTATTTCCTCCTTCCACGGACCATCAAATGCATTATTTTTGAAAAGCCAGATATCAATATTCTCCAACAAAAAAATAAATTGAATAAAATCAACCCTAAGGAACATCAGGGATACGAGGCAAATCACCATACCACTGAAGAACAATAGTCAAAATAAGACTGGTCTTCTGTGTAACTCTACTTGTAGAGGTAAATTATAATTCATTGGTAAAACTGGAATAATATCAACTTATATTAAAGTGAGATGAAGCAAGATAAAATATTTCCCTGTCTTTAAAAAAAAGGATTAATAGGAAGTCACTAAGGAATGGCAAACCATTGATTGTCCAAGCCCAAGCTAACATTTGGTACAGAATGCAGCTGCGCGAGCTGTGGTGGGTGTACCAAGATACACCCACGTAACACCTATCCTCCGCCAGCTGCATTGGCTGCCCATTAGTCTCCGGTCGCAATTCAAGGTGTTGGTTTTGACCTTTAAACCCCTACATGGCTCAGGGCCAGGTTACCTTCGGGACCGCATCCTGCCACATTCCTCCCTACGACCAGTGAGGTCCCACAGAGAGGGCCTCCTCCGGGTCCTGTCAGCCAAACAATGCCGGCTGGCGGGCCCACGGGGAAGGGCCTTCTCTGTGGGAGCCCCATCTCTCTGGAACCAACTCCCACCAGAGATCCGGACTATCCCACCCTACTGGCCTTCCGCAAGGCAGTAAAAACATGGCTCTTCCGGCAGGCGGGGTGAAGAGATGATTCCCCCAAGGATGAATGGTTTTTTATATTGTAATATGATGTTTTTAGATGCCTTTTTTAATGTGTAGTTCTAATCTCTGCTGTAAGCCGCCCTGAGTCCCACGGGATTGGGCGGCCTATAAGAACTCTTAATAAATAAATAAATAAATAAATAAACAAGTTCTTGCACAACAATATTCTCAATTCATTTCAAAGGACATCTCAGAATGGCTTACACAGTTCTCATGTAAATTGGACCTAATACTAGTCAATTTAAGTTTAGAAAGATGATGATACAAATTAAAACTGAACGATGACCTATATCACATGGTTACAGATTGCAGTGTGAAAATTATTAATGTTATTAGTGTGCAGGACTGTTTGTAACATCCTTACTGAGAATATTAATGCATCTGCCCAAAGCTATGTGTCCAGCATTTTAACTTGGTCATTTGCATAATGTTCTACAGTTTGCGATATTACATTAACCCATGTTTTCAAATTACTCTGAAACTGTGTGGAATTGCTTTTTAGTTACTAAGGACAAAAGTGATCAATTCTGGACCCTTTTAAAATTTACAGTATAACTATTTTGTAGCATTTATCTTCAAAATTCATGGCGGAACTCACGTGCATATTTCACCATCTGGATTGTGAAAATTGTCCAATCAGTTACGAGAATTAACCTGCATTAATCCATTAACACACAATTGCAAGTTTGTATGTAAAACTGATTATCACCAAACATAATTGCAAACTTATCCTGATAGCATAACGAAGCAGTCCTTTGACAGCCCATTTGATGGAGCCCATGGCTCTGTTGAAAAGATGCCACCAGGTGCAAAAAGTCCAGGATCAAAATGGGAGTTCAAGTATATTTTAATATTCTCCTTAGCTACAAAGGGTGAACTGCGTAAGTGTGATTCAATTTTGTCAGTGGAGAATTTCAGCTATAAATGCTGGAAAGTGGGTAGGACATGATGGAGATAATTTACATTGATATAAAGTAATATGAGATATGATGGAGATACTTTACATTGATATAAAGTAATATGAGATATGATGGAGATACTTTACATTGATATAAAGTAGGTATGCTGTCATAGCTTAGAGCCCATGTTTTTCATTGTCAAAGAGAATTTTCTTAACTGGTCCTTATCTCTTTTTGGCTTTCATTACTTTAGCTGAGAAAATGGGAAGAAATAAAGGTCCATTTCAAAAGGGAAAAGATTATTGGAGAAAAGGTTGCTAAAGAATAAACGGTTCTTTTTTAAAAAATGGTGCTTACATTCATGGAGAGAAAGTGACTTTGTCAATCCAATTTTCAACATTAAGATTGCTACAAGATTCCTAAAATAAAACTCCCTTGCCATAGAGCCAAACTTGTATGGAATTAATGGAATGATATTTTAAGCTGATGTTCCCTTCAATCTTTTGTCCAGATTTTTGGCTTTCAGCTATAGCTTATTATGGATATACAAAAAATCCTCGACTAACAGCAGTTCATTCAGTGACCATTTGAAGTTACAACAGCACTGAAAAAAGTTACTTGTGACCGTTTTTCATACTGATGATCATTGTAGCATCTCCATGGTCATGTGATCAAAACGCTTGGCGACTGATTCGTATTTATGACGGGTTGCAGTGTCCTGGGGTCATGTGACCTTTTCTGACCTTTTAACAAGCAAGGTCAAGTGTGAGGCCAGATTCTCTTAACAACCATGTTACTAACTTAACACCTGCAGTGATACACTTAACATATATGGCAAGAAAGGTCGTAAAACGGGGCAATTAGAACAATTAATCAGTGCAACAACTTACCTCCAGAAGTTGTGAATGCTCCAACACTGGATGTTTTTAAGAAGATGTTGGATAACCATTTGTCTGAAGTGGTGTAGGATCGCATGATCACCTTTTGTGACCTTCTGACAAGCAAAGTCAATGGGGAAGCTAGATTAACTTAACAACCATGTTACTAAATTAATGACTGTAGTGATTCACTTAACAGCTGTGGCAAGAAAGGTCATAAATAGGAGAAAACTGACCTAAGAACTGTCTTGTTTAGCAGCAAAAATGTTGGGCTCAATTGTGATCATAAGTCGAGGACTTCATGTATTTTTCTAGAACTATTTTCATTTATCCATTTTGTGGAGGGGGAGTTATTTTAGGACCATTCATCTCTGTTTTGGGTAGCTATATACCGTATTTTTTGGAGTATAAGATGCACCAAAGTATAAGACGCACCTTAGTTTTGGGGGAAGAAAACAAGGAAAAAAGGCCTCTGCCTCCCAGCAATTTGCCAAACAGCAAACAGCAAACAGCACAGATGATATACACTGTTTGCTGTGCATTTCTGTGCATGTGTGTTTGACCCATAGAAATAGCAAAGAATTGGAGAAATGTACATTATGGCAGTATATTAATCACAGAAAGTTTTCTTAAATGTAATCACACTAACTCCTCCCAATTATTTAAATAGATCTACTCCAAACATGACTAAGTCAGGGTTTAATTCAGCTGCCTTATTTTAATACTAATACTTAATACTAAAATAGGACATTTCAGATTATACTTTTACAGATATTTAAAATTGATGTGGCTTTCTGGAAGGCTTTCTGCTATTTAAAAGAAGATACAATAGCACTGGGCCTCTTCAGAGCAAGAATTTATTTTTAAAAGCTTCTTCATTTTGTTAAGTTGTCTAGAACAATAATAAAGCAGTCTTTAAAAAATAAGTCTTATAATTTGAACACTCTACAAACATTTAACAAAACAACGTATTAACAGAATCTGCCTCTACCTAGGATAGAACTCACAACCTCCTGATTGTGAGGCAAGAGCTCTACCTCTAGGCTACAGTAGCTGTAGCTTACCTCCTTGCAATTTCAGCAGTGTAACATTGCCAGCAGTTTATCTCCCAGCATTTTGTCTCATTACAGCCACCGTAGTTAGTTTCATTTTACCACGTGGCTTGCAAGCCTGTCAGCTGTAGGTTGGGAGGCAAGTAATCTCTTAGTGTGCTAATAAGGCTTTGCCCTGTTTGCTGCAAAGAGGTAAATTGCTGGCAGGCAGAGGCCAAAGGGTGGGGGTGGCTGGGTGGGGCTACATTCGGTGTATAAGACGCACCCAAGTTTTCACCCTCTTTTTGAGGGTAAAAAGGTGCGTCTTATACTCCGAAAAATACGGTATATTTGTAACTTGCAGAATCATCGGAACAGTCTAAAATGTACTGTAGATACTGTCACAGATTCAGACACTGAAATTGTGTGTGTGTATGTCTATGTGTATGAATCATAATTTCTGTTGGGTTTAATGTGGATATGAATAGTATTACTAATGCACATATTCCCTGTTGTAATTCAATGCTAATTAGTTAAGCCACTTCCTTAGTAATTGGGAATTATGAATTAAATATCAGCTTGGTAAGATACTGAAGAAATAATATGCAATATGATTCATGGAGGAAGAAAGGTAAACATTAAAATTAAATTTTGTCTTATTAAAATATATTTCTAAATAAACATTAATGGATAAAATTGTGAACTTGGAAATAAGTATTATTGCCTATTAACGTAAATTAACCAATAGTACATGTAAGTAATAAACCTAGTAGTTTGCAATACATTTCCTGTTGTTATTATAGCCAATTGGTCTTTATACTTTGTATTTTGAGATTTATGATTGTTAGGTCCAAGATAACACCGTGAGATCCAACTGAGTCTTAACAGAATAACAGATGTTGGAAGGGACCTTGGAGGTCTTCTGGTCCAATCCCCTGCTCAAGCATGAAATACAATTTTAGACAATCTCTTTTTAAAATTCTCTTCTAAAAAAAGCCTTCCTTCTTTATTGTTTACACCTATGAAAAAATCTTGCCAGACTAAAGCTGTGATATTTTAATCTAATAAACATCCTGGAAAATTCTAGGGTAGTGATGGTGAACCTTTTTTGGCACGGTGCCAAAAGGATGCGCATGCGGGTGAACACACCCATAATGCAATGCCCTCCCCCACGCATGTGCAGAACCCCGTGCTGCCCCCCACGCATGCACACAGGTCTCACTGAAGCTGTGGAGCTGTCCTACTACTTACCTTCAGTGGAGCTACCCAACTACTTACCTTCAGATAGTTGCAACCAGGCCTCCCACACCTCGGCCCATTTCTTCTGCAACCTGCAAGGCTTTCCTGAAGGCCTCTCTACCCGATAACAGACCTCCGGATCGATCAGGAGCTCTGTTATCAGTTACACAGGCCTTCAGGAAAGCCTTGCCGGCTGCAGAAGAAATGGGCCGAGGTGTGGGAGGCCTGGCTACAACTGTCCAAAACCAAAGAAGTTCCGGAAGACCTCTGACAGCGAAAAGGAGGCTGGGGGTGAGCACACAAGTGAACTTCTGGTTGGGCCATTTTTCACTGTCCCCAGGCTTCAGGAGGCCTGGGGACAAAAAGAAGGCCAAAAATCAGCTGGCCAGTTGTAGTAAAGTATAACTATCTAGAACATTCAACCTATTTTTGTTGGATGGTCTTGCTAAGAATTACATTTTACCTACACCTTGGATGACCATGGATTCTTCATGATGCAGAACTGTACATTCATGTACACTGGGCAACCTCCTTCAAAAAAAGGGACTAAGTTTGATTTTCATCCTTTTGACAGAATCAGGTTATATAAAGAACTTCTATTTTGAAAGCATGGAATGAAGAATAGCAGATTAAATACTGTATTATAGCAGTTTTACTTATCTTTTGATGGTTATGTAGATAAGGATGTTCCCTTTTTTCCTACCATGACTTTAGGCTGGGTAGACTCTAAAACTTTAATTTAAGTAAATCTCATAGTTGTTCAACTGTAAAGATTCCTTGAAAGTCAGGAAGACATTTGCATATGGATTCTGTTAGGTTCTCGTACTGAAGAGTCAGGAGACGAACGTAGTAACAACAGATCTTTATTAAGTACAGTGAAACGCTAGCAAAAGACCAGGCAGATGGCTCCTGTTTATATAGGGAGCCCTGGGATGCAAGGACCAATCGGATTCAAATGTTCTCCTGCTCAGAAGAGCGGACCTGGTTGGAAACACCCTGCTAATATTCAAATCCCAAGACATAACACATTCTATGTCCAGTGATCCTGTATATTTTCAGTAAGACAACACTCATTAATTTGGGCATAATAGAAGTACAGGTCATGAACCCTAAATACATAACTTGCATATTACCAATTGCAGCCTTCCAGAACAACAAATATATTATGCAACATGGTAATATCATTGACCAGAAACAAGCTTTTTGCAGTCATATCCTGCTGCCAGCTTATGTTCAATTTATGGCTGATAAAGATTCCAAAATCCTTTTCACAAAAGTTATAACCAAGCAAGATAGCTCCAGCTGTATACCCATTCATTGTCTGCCACCAATTCATTACTTTGTATTGTTTATTTTAAACCTCTTTGTTACTTCCAGACCAACTTTTCTTTTCTAGCCAGGTAGCTACCTTTCTAATTCTGGGTATATTATCAATTATGTTTTGTAAATTGTACTTTTCTCTCAATTTATCTGGGATAGGAATTAGCTGTCAAGTTTTAATTCAGTGGCTTCTCATTGCAATTTCTAGCAATTCTTTCTTTCACAGCAGTATAAACTTCCAAATCCTTTGATGATTGGTATAGACATCAAGTAAGGAAATTCATAGTCTGAGAAGAATTCAGAATATTACCCCTATTTAGCAATTTATCTTCAAATACAGCTCTAGGGTTTATTATGAATTTATGAATTCTAATTATATACCATTCCAAATCAATGTTACTGAATGTATTTTTTCCCTAGAGCAGGGGTGGGTTCTGGCTTACCACACTGCCAGTTTGCTTCCTGACGCACCACATGGGCACGTAGGCGTTGCACGCCATGTGGGCGCATGCGCAGTGCTAAAAACCCAGCTTCTGCACATGCGCAGAAGCAAAAAACAACTTCAACGCGTGCGCAGAAGCAAAAAACAAGATGGCGCCACCATAGGTGCCAATTCGGCGAGCCAGGGGAAATTCCGACTACCAGTTCTATAGAACAGGTTCGAACCAGCAAGAACCCACCTCTGCCCTGGAGGTCATGAATGCCTCAAAGGCAATAGAACCAAACTTGAATATGTCTGTGGGAAAATATAGCATATGAATTTCAGGATTATTTATTTATTTATTTATTTTATTTATTTATTATTTGTTCTTCTATGCCGCCCTACTCCCGAGGGACTCAGAGCGGCGTACAACAATTGTATAAGAACATTAATAATAAACAGTAATTTAAAAACAACAGTTAAAAGATATATAAAAATTAAAAAATGTTCACAATCAGCCATACCAAGGGAGGGGAGATTCAGATGGATTTAGTCTTTCCCCCCTGCCTGCAGGAAGAGCCATGTCTTAATGGCTTTCCGGATTTTCCGGAATTACAAAATAACACCTTCTCTCTATTTTATTCTCCAGAATAAAAAGAATAGAATTGATAGTGAAAAAAATCACACTTTCATTATTTAGTATGAAGCTCTCCAAATCTTGCATTTGTTTGTATGACCTTGGTTTATCCTAATAAAGATTTTGTTCTTGGTTTTGGTATATAAAACAGAAATAAGCATTAACTACAGAATAACTATTGTTAAAATGTTGCAAATATATTGGACAGCAGTTGACATTATATATAGATTATCCATCTTATTTAATTAGGACTAAAACATGTATTTATACCCCAAGGCAAGTATGCAAATATTAAATGTTCAAATTCTTAACAGCATTTTGTTACCGTATTTTTCGGAGTATAATACACACCGGAGTATAAGACACACCTTAGTTTTTGGGGAGGAAAATAGGGGAAAACAATCTGCCTAACAGGTATTCATCTGGCTAGCATCCTTAGTCTGGTCAGCTTCAGCACATTATTTTATCCCCTGGTTAGGACTTAAAAAAACCTTCTTCTGAGAGAGTAACAATGAAAGAGCCTGCAAGCCAGTAAGAGCTGGGAAGATTGTTAGCACCTGGTTAGGGCTAGAAAAAAACTTATTCGGAGCAGCTTCAGCACATTATTTTATCCCCTGGTTAGGACTTAAAAAAACCTTCTTCTGAGAGAGTAACAATGAAAGAGCCTGCAAGCTAGTAAGAGCTGGGAAGATTGTTAGCACCTGGTTAGGGCTGGAAAAAAAAGCTACATTCGAAGTATAAGACACACCCAAATTTTCAGCCACTTTTAGGGAGGAAAAAGGTGCGTTTTATACTCCGAAAAATACGGTAATCTCTAAAGCTGGGGTGGGTGGGTTTAGTCTTGCTTTTTCCAGTCTTTTTCTGTCTTCTCCAGACTTGAATTTACTAAAGAAATTATTTTAGAAGTCAAGGCTTTACATATTAATATGGAACAATCTCCATTGTTGTGGGAATAGAGAGGAAGAACTTTTGATGTTAATTTCTTTGCTATCTTTTTATGATTGATCCCATGGAGCATTTCAAGTAACCCCAGCAGCCAAATATTTTAATTCATAGGATTTTCCAAAGGTCTTCTTCAAAAACATAGCTTAAAACACCAAATATATGAAAGCAAGTTTATGTTTGGATCTTCAGTTAGAAGGATAATTCCAAGCCGGGCAGAACTGGATTAAAGCATAGAACTTATTTTTGCCTTGAATGATCAAAAAAGCACTTTTTTGTAGCAAAGCAATTTAAGTGGGCAATTTTGGATAACATAGTTTTTATGCATAGATTATTGTCTAAAATTACAGCTAAAATTGGAGCAACATCTTTCAGCTGTGGCTAGGGGGACCTCTGCACAAGTTCGTCTTGTGCACCAATTGCGACCCTACTTGGAGAAGGAGGTACTTCTCACAGTCGCTCATGCCCTTATCACCTCACGGCTAGATTACTGCAATGCGCTCTACATGGGGCTACCCTTGAAGAGTGTCCGGCGACTGCAACTGGTGCAAAATGCAGCTGCGCGTGCTGTGGTGGGTGCACCTAGATGCACCCACGTAACACCAATTCTCCGCCAGCAGCATTGGCTGCCCATTAGTCTCCGGATCCAATTCAAGGTGTTGGTCGTTACCTTTAAAGCCCTACATGGCTCAGGGCCAGGTTACCTTCGGGACCGCATCCTGCCGCATACCTCCCTACGACCGGTTAGGTCCCACAGAGCGGGTCTCCTCCAGGTCCCATCGACCAAGCAATGCCGGCTGGCAGGGCCGAGGGGGAGAGCCTTCTCTGTGGGAGCCCCCTCCCTTTGGAACCAGCTCCCTCCAGAGATCAGGACTATCCCCACCCTGCTGGCCTTCCGTAAAGCAATAAAAACTTGGCTCTTCCGGCAGGCAGGGTATGAATGAAAGTTATTTTTAAATCGGGACAGTATTTTAATATGGTTTTTAACAAAAATGGTTTTTTTACTTGTTATGTTTTCTATACATGCTGTGAGCCGCCCAGAGTCCCTCGGGAGTTGGGCGGCATAGAAATTTTAATAAATAAATAAATAAATAAATAAATTGTTTATTAACAACTGGATTTTTCAAACAGGCCTAAAATACTGGCTTAGTACCGTGTTTCCCCAACAATAAGACATGTCCCCATAATAAGGCCAATCAGGCATTTCAGCGCATGTGCTGAAATAAGCACCCCCAAAAAATAAGCCCCCCCAACTACTTTCTGGGGAAAAGGGGGAACATGCTCCATGGACCCCACATGCCCTTACCGAGGCACATTGCTCTTGACCATTTGTTCCAAGCCCCCCACCCTTTCCTCGGAGAGAGAGAAGGTGGTGGCAGCAGCAGCAACTCACCCAGCGATTGAACTCATGCCCAGCGGCATGGCGAGAAAGAGCTGAGGTGGCGGGAGGGCCCTGCTACGGAGCCTGCTGAGAGAGTCGCCCACCAAGCCAGAGGTGCAGGGAGGCGGATCCTGGGGTGGGTGACTGGAAGTGCCCTTCTGCATCTGGCTGGTGGATGGGGGAGGCCGGGGCTCTCCCCCCCTCTGGAGCCTCGATCCCTGCCTCGCCTCCTCCTCCTCCTCCTCGCAGGCAGGACTGCATTTCAAAATGCCACCAGAGGCAGAGCCCACTGCAGTCGAGCCAGTCCCATGGGGTGTGCACAATGCTGCAGCAGAGGGAGTTGGTAAAACTGCCTGCATCTGCCCGCCTCTCACTTGTGCGCTCTCTCTCTCTCTCTCCCAGCTGGGAGCCGCTCTTTTTGTGGCGGGCACTCTTTTGGCCGGGAGAGAGAGAGAGAGCTCAAGCGATAAGTGGCCCGGGTTTTTAGGTTTTTCCAGGCTGCTTTTGGAAATGCCACTGCTATGCCCGCCCCCACGGAAGCCACAGCTGCTGAGACCTGCGTCTCATGGCCGACCCCACCCCAAATTGCATCCCACTGTGAGACGCGCGTCCTACCTGACACTTGTAGCTCCATCATGTTCCTCAGCGTTGTGTCCAGGGAAGGAAGCCAATTGTAAAAGAAAACTTCTCGTGAGTTCAATCAAACTTCTTGAACTCGTGAGAAGTTTTCTTTTACAATGGGCTTCCTTCCCTGGACACAACGCTGAGGAACGCGATGGAGCTACAAGTGTCAGGTAGGACGCGTGTCTCACGGCCCACCCCACCCCGCCCCACCTGCCACCCCCAAATTGCATCCCACCATGAGACGCACATCCTACCTGACACTTGTAGCTCCATCGCATTCCTCGGCATTGTGTCAAGGGAAGGAAGCCCATTGTAAAAGAAAACTTATCGTGAGTGAAATCAAACTTCTCGAACTCATGTGAAGTTTTCTTTTACAATGGGCTTCCCTGGACACAACACTGAGGAACGCGACGGAACTACAAGTGTCAGGTAAGACACGCGTCTCGCAGCCCAACACATCCCACCTGCCAGAAATGAGTCTCAGTGAGACTTGTCATGCCACCGCCGCTGCCTCATGGAGCAGGACTCTGCAAGGCTTGTTGTGCTGTTGCATGCACAAACGGCAGTACTACCACAAGGTTCAACATACTGGCACAGCCATGAGCGGCAGGATCATACCGGTAGCTGTGCCGGTATGATGAAGCTCGCAGCAGTCCTGCAGTTCATGCCTGCAACAGCACAACAAGCCTTGCAGAGTCCTGCTCCACAAGGCGGTGGGGGGGGACGCCAGCCACTTGGTTGGCGCCAAGAACAGGGAGGGGAGACAGCAGCAATAGGACATCCAGTCCCACGCTCGCCGCCTACTGCACCCCCAAAATAATAAGCCTCCTCCCCAATAATAAGGCCAAGGCCATATTTCGGGAGTCAAAAGAAAATTAGACCCTGTCTTATTTTCAGGGAAACATGGTATTTGTGAAATAATTTCTTAAAATTAGAGTTGCACAATTCCCAGTTTTAATTAACACTGTTCTTATAAGCAATATTTTCAGAGTCTAATCATGCAAGTTCACATACAACTGTATATTGCCATCAACATCTCTAAAAATGGTCTACTAATTCAATCTCCATTTTGATGAACTTAATATGAAATTGGATACATACATACATACATACATACATACATACATACATACATACATACATACACACACGGGAGGGGAGGCCTATTTTTGTTCATAGAACTCAGTATCTTAGTTTGGAAAACTGCATATATGGTATATGAATCCTGTGCCACAAGTTTCTTCCTTTTTAAAAAAATAAAAAAATATATTCTAATTTAATTTGATTTCTTTTCCTAAATGTTGGTAGAATTCATATGACTCAGGCCAGAAATTAATTGTTTTGATTTTAATAATGTGGTATTATAGTTTCTTAAAGACAGATTAAGTCTTGTTTTTTCATATTCTATGAGCTTTCATTTTTCTGCACCTTCAGGGAGGTCCCCTGTTTTACTTATACATTTAGGAAAAGTACAGAATGACTCTTCCTACATTTGTGTGTTGAGGTTGAGGGTTGATTTTGCAGAAAAGTAAAGTTAAATACCCATAGAAATGATTATATAGAATGTGGCATAGAGTTAATTTGAACATCCTCCTTGATTTTTTCCGAGACTTTATATAAACTCATCATTACATTATAATGATGGATCTCTATTTTTTTTTCTGATCATTATGACTATATGAAGTGGCTGAGATCTCAGAGTGATCTTTTCAGTATTCAGCCATGGAAACTTGTAAGAACAAAAATATGTTATAAATCAAACATAATTTTTAAAATGTGTGATGCTCATTTTCCAAATCTGTCTTATGTGCACATGGCTCTTCTAGATCCACTATATCCCATAAATATCCATTTTGTGACTGATAGAATAATGTAAAAGAAAAGAAAAAAACCAGACAGAGATTGAAGAAACCAGATTTCAAATGCTTGCCTAACCATGAAACTCACTGTCTCTAAGCCTTAGAGATTTGTTATGAATGCAAAAGGGAAAGTGATGTTATTCTTAGAACTTTGAAGAAAAGGTAGGTATAAATATTGTTTGCAATGCTACCAGAGTAACAATGACTATTTCTTATGTAGATGTATTGACTGACCAGTTGTTTTGACTGACATTTGATCAGTTATCTCTAGGTACACGGTTTGTGCAAAAGAACCGCACTTTGTGAAGAACCTGTTACTTTGGCTTGAGAAAGAATAGGAATTATTCAATAAAATAACTCATTTGGCAGATGAATCAGGCTATTTTCTAAAGATTACAAAGAACAGCAATAGAAGAATTGGGGATGAATCATTCAATAATGATAGGATTTTGGATGACGCAGAGTCCCAACTAATGGCAGCAAAATGTCAATAGATGACCATATTAAGGTCAACTTGACATTGGTACTAAACTGACTGATCTCAGAAAGAATTTTGATGCTCATTTATTTTTTCCCCAGCCTTAGTATGCAGTATTTCATCAAGTGCCTAGCTGAAATTTCTCCTATTACATGAGAAAGAAATGGTATCCAGCTAGAATTTCTAATATCCATTTACAATAGTATTATCACACAATTGATTATATTGCACTTTTTAATGCACTGTATGTCATTATAGTCAGTAGTGGGTTCCTACTGGTGCGCTCTTGGCTGTCTGTCGCCGCTGAGCCGAAGAAGCTGGCGGCGTTCGCGGCACGGGGCTTCCCCTGCCCGCTTTCCCGGGATGCCGAGATGCCGCCATTTGCGTTCTTCTGCCCTCTGCGCAAGCAGCGCTTGCGCAGAGGGCAAAAGAACGCAAATGGCAGCGTCCCAGCATCCCGGGAAAGCAGGCGGGGGAAGCCCCGCGCCGCGAACGCCGCCAGCTTCTTCGGCTCAGCGGCGACGGACAGCCAAGAGCGCACCGGTAGGAACCCACTACTGATTATAGTATATTCTTATAGTTATAATGTATTAAAGCATCATTCAGTCATTTACCTGAATATGTGAAACATTCAATGTGGTAAAAAATCAGGAACACTCTGCCTATTCCCAGCCTCTATGTGATCAAAGATGAAAATGAATTGCATTTGTGTTCACTTCATTGTGAGCAACTGTCAGTGTTACATAGAACTTTGATTTATTTGGAATCTGGATTACACAAAGGTCTGTACTTCTAACAGGATGCTTAAGACAGGTTGAAGTTGAATGGCATATATGCCCCTATCTCAACATGTTCAGGCCAACCCAAGCCTTATATGCTTGAGCATGTATATTGCCTATGAACATAAAGGTATGGAGGTACAATCTAGATCAGGGTTCTCCAACCTTGGCACCTTTAAGCCTGGCGGACTTCAACTCCCAGAATTCCCCAGCCAGCAAAGTTGACAGGGGAATTCTGGAAGTTGAAGTCCACCAGACTTAAAGTTGCCAAGGTTGGAGACCCCTGATCTAGATCACAAATGCATCTAAAGAAAGAGAACTTGTCTTGCATCCTGATCAACTACAGTCAAAAATATATCCGACATAGAATGGAATGACAAACTCATAATCACAAATTTAATCCAAGGTAAAAACTTGATTTTAAACCAAAACAGCCTTTTATCCATTTAAGTCTGTACTATTTTCATCAGTTACTCTCCAAATTCCAGTATGGTCAACTGTGGTCGCAGTTCAGCATCTAAAAAAGTTCACTTGATCCACAGCTTATAAAAACATCTGATTTTCAGGTTAAGAGAACATATCAGAATCTGATTTCTAGGTTAAGAGAAGCCTCCCATCAGGGATTCAAAGGTCTGCATAGTAATCATTTTGTATCTAAAGCATGTGTTCTTCCATACGACCACTGCTGTCTCCTACAATATATCTTAACATATTTTTCATAACACAGTCATTCATACAATTTGATAAGTGATTTTATTGCTGATTCTGATGTGCAGATATGCACATTGAATAACAGAAAAACAGAGTTGGAAGGGACTTTGGAGGTCTTCTAGTCTAACAAGCAAGGGATCCTATGCCATTTCAGACAAATGGCTCTCCAGTCTCTTTTTAAAAATCTTCCAGTGATGAAGCACCAAAAACTTCAGATGGCAAGCTGATCCACTGGTTATTGTTCTTATTGTCAGGAAATTTCTTCTTAGTTCTAGATTGCTTCTCTCCTTGATTAGTTTTCATCTATTGTGTCGACCCTGAAGATGGCATAAGTGTAGCCATAATTTATTGTAGCCCTTTGTATGTCTTTTTAAATTAGCTTTTAGGTTTGTAAGTAAATGAATTTAAAAATACTTCAGGCTCACCACTTTCTAACTGTTGAAAGGGGGGTTGTAAAGATAAAGGGGAAATGTTATGTCTAGGTGGTATTCCTTTCCCATGGGAACAGAAAAGATTCCTGCACCTGGACAAAGGTGGAGTTTGGAGTCACCGGAATGTGGGACTGAGGATTGATTGGAGATTGTGACTCAGGGGGGAAGTTTCATACTTTTGCTTTTATTGGGTGTAATTCCAGATCCTGTCCAGAGTTGGAATTACACCAAGCCCTTGCCAATTCAAGGTGTACCTAATAAATAGTCTTTGAAAAGAAGATGTATACCTTGGACTTTATTTTTGGGGACATGTTATTTGGAGGCTTGACACATTGTTTCTTGTCTTGCCTTCTGGTACTTTGGAAAATAAATTGACTTTCTCTTCTTTGTGGCAACCCCTCAAGTATTGGAACACTGCTATCATATCACCCCTAGTCCTTCTTCTCACTAGACTAGACATACCCAATTCCTGCAATTGTTCTTCATATGCAGAGTCTGTAGAATATCCCATAATATTAACTTCTTGTTTAAATGAGGCAAAATTTATTTTTTTAAAACCATGAACACTCAAATCAACCCAAGGAATAATTGTTTGGATTAAGGGAAAAATGACATTATATTAATATTTAATTTCTGCAACAGATAATAAATTTTAGAGAAGTATAGGCATCAACTGTCTGATCCCTGATATGGAGCAAGATGAATCCACACTGACTCTAAATAATAGATAAGTAAATATACTGAGGTAAATTTGTCAACCATAAAATACCATTTCCTCTGGTTACTTCTTGACAGCTTTATAGGATATTTTATTTCACTATCCTTTAGTTGATTATCCAGGACCCTTTCATCTCTCACTAAAGTTATCTAAACTGAATGACTATGCCATTTACTGTTAAGACGTAACACTAGTATTTCTTTCTTCAAGTTCTATCATTCATGTTTTTCTTATTTTAATACTGAACAATGTGGAGGAATCTGCCTGCTTTAAGTGAATATTAGCATGTGGTTTGCCCTATCAACGAGAGTTGTCCTGTTGACTGTTCTTCCTGTCTAATAGCAAGAGGAATGAGAGCTTTCTGATATGCCTTTTCATTCTGCTGACTTAAGTCCTCCTCAAAATTTAAGATCACCTGAGAGATTTTGTTTTCTTTAGAAAAGGCCTGTAGCATCTAATAAAACTGCAGGAATATTGTAGTCTGCTTCAGGCCTTCACAGCAGAATATATTATATTGAGGGGCTGTCAATAAAAAAAAAATCAGATAATGCTCTTGTGGCATATTCTGAAGAGAGAAAAAACAAAAAGCTTCTGGCTAAAAATAATTTGGGAACACACTGTACCCTTTTAATTAATTTTTATACTGGGAGGCATTAGTGTGCCTGCCCTGTCACTATATGGTCTCTTTATTATTTCATACTTCTGTCAATTTCAATGCATAATGCAGAGAGTTTTTAAATTCAAGACCAATTGTACAGATTTCCGGGACAAATTTATAATGGTGGACTCAGGAGGAAGTCTCGTATTAGCACATTTAAAATTGGTGACCAATTCTTCTCTAGCTAAATAGCAATAGCAATAGCAGTAGCATTTAGACTTATATACAGCTTCATAGTGCTTTACAGCCCTCTCTAAGCGGTTTACAGAGTTCAGCATCTTGCCCCCAACAATCTGGGTCCTCATTTTACCGACCTCAGAAGGATGGAAGGCTGAGTCAACCTTGAGCCGGTGAGATTTGAACAGCTGAACTGCTGAACTGCAGTGCTGCACTTTAACCACTGTGTCACCTCGGCTCTTAGAATTCAAATCTTTCCCCTTTCAGAAAGGAGGGGAGTGGATTCTTTTGAAGATCAAAATAAATCTCATAGGTTGAAAATTTCCTACGACTATAGCACTTAGCAATAGCACTTACATTTATATACCACTTCATAGTGTTTTACAGCACTCTCTAAGCAGTTTACAGAGTCAGCATATTGCCTTCAACAATCTGGGTCCTCAGTTTAATGACCTTGGAAGGATGGAAAGCTGAGTAACCTTGACCCAGTCAAGATCAAACTCCTGCTGTGGGAAGAGAAGAGTCAGCCTCCAATACTGTTAAGATATTCATGAACTGGGAGAGCCATGTTAACAAGGTCAGCCAATGAATAGGCATAGCAACTAAGTCAGCCAATACTACATTCTAACCACTGCATCCCCACGGTTCCTATAAAGACCAAGAATGGTTTTTTTTGCAGGACTAGGTGTGGCCTTGTCCCAATAATACTTTCTTTTTTCCCTAGTCAGCCACTAACCCAGTCAATTGGTGGCAACACACAGTCATATCAACCAGATAAAGTCATTATTTTGGTCTCACAAAATTCCCACTTTCTTCAGGAAGTGCCTGATACTCCATCAGTTCTCATCGCAGCAGAACATCTTACATCACTAGACCTTTCTCTCCTTAAACAAGCAGGCACAGACTTTGCTGTTGCAAACTTCAATATTTGGGAGACATGCTGCTTTTAATCTTGGTGGTGAATTCTATTACAGAAAGGGTTAATTGTTCAGCCACTTTTTTTGTATCTTTTTCTTATGTATCAGAGATCAATTGATTGGGTTTTCATATTCCCCCAGCATAACTGGTTGGGTGGAGTTAACCGTACTGGTTCTGTTAGAGACTAAATCTAAACTAAATTAACTCCGTTGGAATTATTTGGCAGGGTCTATTGATTCCTGTTTCCAGAACATGCTAGCTATCCTATTGACCAAATTTTGCATGTCATGGAGCAGGGCCAGAGTAATTTAACTCTTCCTTCTCTTCTTCTGTATGTTTTGTCAGTATCTTTCTCTGTTCTGCAAACAGATCTTGTTGCCAACAAATTCAATTCGCAGGAAAGAACTTGCTCTCATTATAACCCCTTTCAGATCAGATTAACAGAGTTGGAAGGGACCTTGCAGGTCATCTTCAATTGACATACTATTAAATTAGGACTATCTTACTTAACAGTATGTTAAAAATATAATTCCCACCAATATCCTTATTTTTCCATCTCTTTCAATGGAAGGCTAATTTACCATCAGCATCATTTATTGCTCCTTTTTCAATTTTCTTCCTGCCTTCCCCACTGCCAGAAACTTCCTTAGAAGATCAGACATTTTCTGCCTGCTGAGTTGACAAGTGTTCTAGCCAAAATGCTACCCTGTACGATGTATTTGTATAGGGTGCTAAAATCCCATTTTGCCAACTGCCCATGTTTGTACAACAGCTATTCTTTTAACAAGTATCACAGCTCTGGCTTTCCTCTACTCCCTTTTCTGGTTTATGAAGCACACATACACAGAAAGAAAATAATGATGACATCAAGGTGAAAATTTAAAAAAAAATACAAATATAAAATTTACTCATCCGTGCTGTAAAATAATTGACACAATATGCAGTCTATATTACCAACTATCTGAATAAGCAATCCATACTTGAGCTTAATTTTTTTTTTAAAAAAAGGGGGGGGGAACCAGGAGAAGTGTCCCATTGACAAAATAACTTCCAAAATGCTGGCTTGAAACATGTCTGTTTTAGAAATGCTGAAAAATAGCTCATAAAGGCAATCTACTGCTGCCAATCAGGTGTAAAGCTGTCTTCCAATGTTGTAAAACAATTCTCAACTCTGAAACCAACCATCAGCTTCTCTACCAATGTAATTCTCAGTTCATTGTTGCAAAAACAACATTAACTTCATGATTGCCCTTGTCTAAAATGTTTCTCACATTTGTCCCTTTATTTCTCATCTTTGGGTCTCTGCCATTTGATTGCTGAGCTTCTACAATAATTGAGTATCATTTTTGAAACACCCTGCTGTTCTACTTGGAGAAAGAAAGAAATAACAAAAATGTATGTGACTCCTAACCATTGCCTCTGTTTGTTTTAAAGAATAATATTTGGAAAAATGCTTTTTTTTGAACTTCATTTCTTGGAATCCTCAAAGATCCTAACTCCCAAAGAAATTCTTTTCCATGCCTCAAGTTGTCACAATTTTAGGGGATAAATAATGGGAAACCTCTGTTTATTTGTTTGTTTGTATAACTCCCCCCCCCCTCTCGGATATTTACCAGTGACTCATACTTATTGCCCTGTCTACACTGCTAGAAGCAATCAAATCTTTTTAAAGCCCTAGCATCTGTGACAACCAATTCTTTTCAACCAATTCAGTATAGAGAAGGCAGAGCTAGGCAACTTACATTAAACAAGAACAATCTCTCTCTCTCTCTCTCTCTCTCTCTCTCTCTCTCTCTCTCTCTCTCTCTCTCTCTCTCTCTCTCTCTCTCTCTCTCCCTCCCTCCCTCCCTCCCTCCCTCCCTCCCTCCCTCCCTGTGTGTGTGCATGTGCATGTGTGCATGCGTGCGTGCGTGTATGTATGCACAGATTAGTTGGTGCATTTGGGGAGGGGGAGGTATCAGAAAATGCAATATCATTTACAAATTACCATTTACCTCCATCAAAATGTAGATTGAGAGGTAAGATGGTAATGGAAGTTACCTTTAGTGTACAATTATATTTTTACAGGTCTATACATTTACTTTTTCTTTTTTTAATTTGTTCCAGAAAATCTTGTTCATGAAAGAAACACACTTCAATTACTTCAATTTGCAATTAACATGTTAATCATACATGTAGTTCTGCAATGATTCTGTGGGTTCAGAAGAAGCTGCATCAATGTTGGAATCAGACTAAATTGAAACTGGATCCCTTATAATTCAAGTACTGCTTTTTTTCTTCTTGTGAACTTATCATTGTCGTGAAAGACATAACAGGATTGTATTTTCAGATTCCAGTTTAGCTTTAATTTTCTGGTCACTTGTTGGCTTTGTTTTTGATCTGGTCAAAAGTAATAGACAGAAAAGGTTAGCAGAACAGGCATTCTAAGCTTTTACTGAGCTAATCTATTTATCATTCCACTTTAATAATATAGGTGATTCTTTAGAAGTTATTTATTAGTTTACATAATAGAATTGTAGAACATGGAGATTGGAAAGGTCTTTTGGAGATAGTATCATGTGCCATATGTTCCGGCGTATCAGACGACTTTTTACCCCTTGAAAATTTTCTCAAAAGTCCCTGTTTCAACATATGCAATGAAGGAGATTCCATCATCTCCCAAGGCAGTCCATTCCATTGTTGAAGTAAAAGAAAAAAAACCTTGAAATTCTTCCTGATGGCCAAAAAGAAATCTGATTCTTTGTAATGTTGAACCCCATGTTTCTTTTCTTATCTTTCTGTAACAATATTGAAAGAATTCAAAAGAACTCCTACCCTCAAAACGTCGCTATAGAGCACTGCACACCAAGACAACTAGACACAAGAACAGTTTTTTCCCAAACGCCATCACTCTGCTAAACAAATAATTCCCTCACCACTGTCAAACTATTCACTAGACTGCATTACTATTACTATTAGTTTTTCTCATCGTTCCTATCACCCATCTCCTCCCACTTATGACTGTATGACTGTAACTTGTTGCTTGTATCCTTACGATTTATATTCCTATTGATTGTTTCCTGATTGCTTACTTGAACCCTATGACAACCATTCTTGACAAATGTATCTTTTCTTTTATGTACACTGAGAGCATATGCACCAAAGACAAATTCCTTGTGTGTCCAATCACACTTGGCCAATAAAGAATTCTATTCTATTCTATTCTATTTACAGTCTTCACTTACATCCCTTCAAATTCTTAAAGACAGATACATTTCGTCCCTGCAGTCTTTTCTTCTCCAGCCTAAACATACCTAATGACTTCTTCTTCCAAGCTCTTTGTCACTGGGTTATTCTCTTTCATATGCAATACACCTACATGGTGTTCAGAACTGGACAAAATTTTCTGGGTGCAATCTGACTATTGTAGAATAAGGGGACAATGATTTCCCTTGATCTTGATGCTATACTCCTGTTGACGTAAATTAGGATTGGGTTTGGGTTTTTTTGTGTTGAACCACTCTGTTGTGTCATCACTGTTCTGACTCATTTTGTACTGTTGCCAGCAGGGTCTCCTCTATCTTGTAGTCATATATTTGATTGTTTCTATCCAAACAAAATACCCCATCCCTCACTTTGTCATCTTCTCAATACATATAAAATGAATTGTGCTTATGTTCTATCTTTCCTCCAGAAACTTGTGGTAGTATATCAATGTATCTCTTTAATATTTTTTTTTCAGCCAACAATAATTCTGTGATATAGCTTGAAGTAAAATGTCATTACTATCTCAAAATGGTCCACATTTGAATAGGATCATCCATGGATCATCCTTTTTTAAAAAAATATTTTTTCTTAAGAAGATTTTCAACAGAATTAAAAACAATACAAAACCTTTGTATTGTTAAAAATAAATAAAAGTAATCAGAAAATGCAAAATAAATGCAGAATAAATAGCAATAGCAATAGCACTTAGACTTATATACTGTACTACTTCACAGTGCTTTACAGCCCTCTCTAAGCAGTTTACAGAGTCAACATATTGTCCCCAGGGTCCTCATTTTACTGACCCTGGAAGGATAGAAGGCTGAATCAACCTTGAGCCAGTGAGGATCGAACTCCTTGCAGCTGAATTAGCCTGCAATGCTGTATTCTACCCACTGCGCCACCATGGCTCCTAAGCTGCTGTGGCCCAGAGGTGGAGCTCTTGCCTCACAATCAGGAGGTTGTGAGTTCGATCCTAGGTAGAGGCAGATGTAGGGTCTCCTGCTTGGGCAGGGGGTTGGACTAGATGACCTGCAAGGTCCCTTCCAACTCTGTTAATCTGTAAATCTGTAAATAGAAAAAGAAGAAAGGGGAGGGAGAGGAGGAAAAGGAAGTGCCTGGGAAAAAGCAGTTGGGATGGTGGGTGATAATATTCCATTTATACTAGTATAATACATAAAAAACCTTTTTCTCAAAAAGCTTTTATTTTCTCAAAAAGCTAGTATAAATGTATGCAAAACAATTTTAAACCTCTAAACTCATAATCTTCTTGCAGATACCGTGTTTCCCCGAAAATAAGACAGGGGCTTATATTTTTTTGACCCCCAAAAAATGCCCCTGGCCTTATTTTCGGGGATGGCTTATTATTTTTGGGGTGCAGGCAGGCCGCGACGCACCACTTACTGAAGTTCGGCAGCTCCGTGGTCTCTCAGCTAATCTGTTTAGGGGGAAAAAAATCTTGCATAGTGCAGAAACTCTTCTCGCAAGAATTAGCAAGTTCTCGAAGCGAGAAGAGTTTCTGCACTATGCAAGATTTTTTCCCCTAGCCGAGGGAAACCCCAGAGCTGTCAAACTCCAGTAAGTGGTGCGTTTCGCGGTTCTGCGGAGTTTGGAGCTTTGGGGTGAAGGATGGGGCGGGGCGGCGAGCGAGCGACCGAGGTGGCGGCAGAAGGGGCAGCAGAAGAGCGCGGAGCCCAAGAGCGAGATCCCAGCGGTCAGCAGGAGCCCCGAGTAGAAAGCGCTGGCCGCTGTGCCCAGGCGGAACGGCTCCCCCTTGAGTTCGGAGCCCAGCGAAAAGCACTTGAGACCCACCGGGGTGGCGCTCAGCGCGCAGGCAAGCAGGAGGTAGCTGGAGAGCGCGGCGCAGGCTCCCACTTCATCCTCCGCGTCTCCTCCGCTGCCTGCGCCTCCTCCTCCCTGCCTCGCCTCCTCCGCCTCCCTTCTGTCCTCCTCCTCCCGTGTCCTCCTCGCCGTCATCGGCCCTTGCCGGGGAGGTGGCCGCCACGTGTTGCGGGAACATAATGCTGGGGATGGCAGTGGCGAGAAGGGAGAGTCCCGAATGCGCCGCCACCGGTGCCGCCGTTGCTCTGGCTGCTACCGGCACAGCGGCCGCCGCTGTCACCGCTGCTTCCTCTCTGCAGGCAGCCGGCAAGAACGGCTCACACACCAGCTTTTTCCTCCCCGCCCTGCTTCCTCCTGCTCTCTCTTATTGAAGCGGCTGCTGCGGCTGCTGCTCTCTTGCTCGCCGCCGCCGCTACTGCTGGGAGCCGATGAATTATTGATGGCAGCAAGTTCGAGGCAAAAGAGGGGCTTAGCTTAGTCGGGAGGATCTCTGTGCTTCTTTGTAATAACGGGTGTTGACTCCTGCGTTTTAAAGCCACCTCTTGCCAGTCGCCCTTTGGCACGGCTGGCGCACAGAGATCCTCCCGACTAAGCTAAGCCCCTCTTTTGCCTCGAACTTGCTGCCATCAATAATTCATCGGCTCCCAGCAGTAGCGGCGGCGGCGAGCAAGAGAGCAGTAGCCGCAGCAGCCGCTTCAATAAGAGAGAGCAGGAGGAAGCAGGGCGGGGAGGAAAAAGCTGGTGCGTGAGCCGTTCTTGCCGGCTGCCTGCAGAGAGGAAGCAGCGGTGACAGCGGCGGCCGCTGTGCCGGTAGCAGCCAGAGCAACGGCGGCACCGGTGGCGGTGCATTCGGGACTCTCCCTTCTCGCCACTGCCATCCCCAGCATTATGTTCCCGCAACACGTGGCGGCCGCCTCCCCGGCAAGGGCCGATGACGGCGAGGAGGACACGGGAGGAGGAGGACAGAAGGGAGGCGGAGGAGGCGAGGCAGGGAGGAGGCGGCGCAGGCAGCGGAGGAGACGCGGAGGATGAAGTGGAGTGTCCGTGGAGCCTGCGCCGCGCTCTCCAGCTACCTCCTGCTTGCCTGCGCGCTGAGCGCCGCCCCGGTGGGTCTCAAGTGCTTTTCGCTGGGCTCCGAACTCAAGGGGGAGCCGTTCCGCCTGGGCACAGCAGCCGGCGCTTTCTACTCGGGGCTCCTGCTGACCCGCTCTTGGGCTCCGCGCTCTTCTGCTGCCCCTTCTGCCGCCACCTCGGTCGCTCGCTCGCCGCCCCGCCCCATCCTTCGCCCCAAAGCTCCAAACTCCGCAGAACTGCAAAACGCACCACTTACTGGAGTTTGACAGCTCTGGGGTTTCCCTCCACGGCAGCCCATTCTGAAAGAGAACGCCTCGCGAGGCTTTCAAAGTTCTCCAACTTGTGAGGCGTTCTCTTTCAGAATGGGCTGCCGTGGAGAGAAGATCGAAGAACGCGATCGAGGTAGGAGGGTGTCCCTTCAAAATGCTTCAAAGTCCATTGAAGCATTTTAAAGGGATCCGTTTTGCCTGCCATGAAGGGAACCAATGCTTGCCTCCTTTTCTTCGGGGAACATTGGTTCCCTTCATGGCAGGCAAAACGGATCCCTTTAAAATGCTTTGAAGGACTTTGACCACCGGGCGGGGGATGGGGTGGGGCGCGACGTGAGTGAGGAAGGCGGTGACAGGGAAGCCGCGAACTTCCAGACGCTGGTAAAGTGAGCGCCTCGCAGCCCGGCCCTCCCCTGCATTCCCCCCCAAATTGATTATCTTACCAGCGTCTGGAAGTTCGTGGCTTCTCTTTTCAGCAGGTCTTTGCAGGGAAACTCCTTCAATGTAAAGGAGAAGTTCTCACGAGTGCGAAAAGTTGTTAATTGGTTGCACTCGCGAGAACTTCTCCTTTACATTGAAGGAGTTTCCCTGCAAAGACCTGCTGAAAAGAGAAGCCACGAACTTCCAGACGCTGGTAAGATAATCAATTTGGGGGGGAATGCAGGGGAGGGCCGGGCTGCCAGGCGCTCACTTTACCAGCGTCTGGAAGTTCGCGGCTTCTCTTTTCAGCAGGTCTTTGCAGGGAAACTTCTTGAGAGATCTCTCTCTCTCTCTTTCGGGGCCAAAAGAGTGCCGCCGCAAAAAGAGCGGCTCCCGGCATGTCCCCCCCCCTTTCCCCCGGAAGTAGTGGGGGGGCTTATTTTTTGGGGGGGCCTTATTTCAAGGCATGTCCCGAAAAAGCCCTGTGGGGCTTAGTTTCGGGACATGTCTTATTTTCGGGGAAACACGGTATATTTCTCACTAATGAGTCACACCGCGCTGGCGTCTACAGGTTTTCCATCCACCTATTTTCAGTGTCACCAAGGGTCTCATTTTCATCAATTTTCTTAAAGCCTTTTTTACAGTTTCAGTATATATACATATATAAACTGTTTTTACAGTTTCATTATATATACATATTCTTATGCACATAAACACAAACACACACAGGTTTTCACCTAGTCATAACAAAGAAAATTTCATTTATAGCTTTTTAGTTACTGTCACAAACCTTCAGACTTCTGAGGTTTTTTTCCCCCCGATTGGATTAAAGTTAAATCTGGTAGGCTACAAATTAATCTTAGATAAATTAGGCTGTTTTCTGAATTAATTGCCCAGGATCCTAATGACTCTTGTGATCATTGTGCATCTCTTATGAAACTCTTTGGTCAATGAGCACCCAATTGGAGATGTTAATGTACACACACACATACACATACACACACAGACACAAACAGAGAGATAGATAGAGATAGAGATGAGAGAGATAGAGATATATATTGCTAATGTTCCATAATATCACTTTTAAAGCTGAACAAGTTGAAGAAAACGGGATGAGAGATGGATTGCATCAAAGGATACAAGACAGATTAAATGTTACCGAAAAAAAGAAGAGCTATACTTTATGTAACTGCTGTCTGCTGAATATTTCCTTCCATATGATTTCTCTTATGCAACCAGTCAAACTGACAAGTATTTTATTGAAAAGGCTAATTTGATATACATATGCTACTTGAATGAGAAAAGATGCCTTTCTTTATCCTAGTGCAATATTCCAATGGAAAACTATGCCCTACAAGCATGAAACTCTTGCAATTTCAGAGATTTTACTAAATGAACAATATTTCTGGAAATTAAACTACAGTTTACCCTAGGAACAGAGAAAATGAAGTAAGATGTAAGGGTGTTTGAATGAGGAATTACCATTGCAGGGAGAAAATGATGCAAGCTAATTCAGATAATGTAAAATAAAATGTAGCCCTTTATCAACAATAAATAAATAATTTCCTTAGAACACTGTTGAGGAAATAGGATCCTCCATGGCTAAACATAGCTATTTAAAGAGCCATGCAGAAAAGGGAGAGAAAATGAGTGTGGATAGATAATGGAAGAGAGAAGAACACATGGCAGATAAGGGACTGTTGCATTTTATTAAAGCGGGCTGAATTCCTCTATATACATTCATTTATTGAGGTATGACCTCATATTAGGGTTATATAAAATGCGAAGTAAGCAATACACTGTTCTGAATGGCTGCAGGATATTTAGATTTACATTGTAATTGGACCTCTTTTCTTGATTTTTAATGAACATTAAAATTAGTAACTTTGCCAGGAACATTGAACACATTGATACATATCCAGTGTAGCTGAATCAATATTCTTATGCAATGGGATTTCACAGCAGTTGAGGACAGTTTGCAGTACTTCAAGACTGCAAGGTAATAGAATAAAACTCTAGTGGTGGCAGAGGAACATGTCATTAATAGATCGGTGAGTGCTGAACAGAAGGAACCGATAACAAGCAAGGGGAGGATGGAAGGATGGAAATGTATGGAGAGATTAAAGCAGCAGGAAGACTATTTAAGTAAAACCTAGAGAAAAATGTAAGGATACAATTAGACAGAGTTTGTAGGAGTAGGAATGGCAGAACCTGGGGCTAGAGTTAAAAGAGGAACAAGCCTAGAGTCTCTACATAGCCACAAATGGACCAAGTTCTACTCCTCTTGAATTCCATTGACCCTTATTGTTACGTACTACTGTACAGATTTGCATAGCCGCCGCTGATTGGCTAATGTAGCGGCGGGATAAATAAACTGCTGTCAGTGGCTGGCTAGGCTACAGGGATGCCTTTAAAAGCGGCATCCCAGCAGCCTGCCGGCAGTTCGTATGGCAATCAGCCAGGAAAATAAAAGGTGCTGAACTTCCTATGTGGTCTTGGTCTTTCATGCCTGACAGAGAGAATAAAAAGGATTGAGAATTACCACTCTAGAAAAAGGGGCAGAAGTAAGAACGTACAGAAGAGAAATGTGAGCAAGACCAATAAGATGGCAAACAAAAGGGAGAGGAGTGGATTTCTAGATTTGTAATCATGAATAATCTTCAGTAGCCAAGAGCCAGACTTAAGATAACATGTATATAATTCCACCATTCCAAGACTAGAGATGATATTAGTGTTTTTCAAAGATTCTGGAGTAGCTGGTTGGAAAATATTGCCCCAAAGTGACTATGGAAGGTCAGATAACACTTCATTTCTTTCTTTTTGTCCCCAAGTAATTGTTCGATTGCATTATCATATGCGAATAATACCTTATAAAATACACATATAGCTGAGTACACTGGCATTTATGCAATATTAACCAAAATATATTAACACTATGATGATTTAGATTTACATTTACATTTAAAAATAAGGAGAAAATGTTCAACCTGAACCTTGTCAAAAAAAAACTTCGGAGACTTCTCCAGGCAATTGCCAGTTAATTTCTCTTAAGTAAATTATTTTTCAGGAAAATTATCATCAGTTAAATATGCTGAGTCGCTGCATGTTTCCTTTAAGAAAAAAAGGAAGTCTAGAATGAGAAAATATTCCATCAGGTTCAGACATGTAATAGATAGTTGGGAAGGGAAGGACAAACTTAAGTGATCCAGGACTATTTTCCTGGAAGTCTAGGAAAGAAGATAAAGACTTGGGTATTATTTTAAGAATCTGCAACTCAAGAGTATCACTAGATGACTTTGTCCCAGGTCTATTGGAGACCATGAGTCCCCATTTATCTGTTTTCTGATGAATGATAGTGATGAATAGGCACCCTATTTAGAAGCATCATGGCTTTTTTGTCAGAGGAGACGACATTAAACATTTAGTGTTTCTGTTAAATTTTATTATATCGGTTTCTTTTGCCCATCTGGGGTGATGGTTTATAGTTGACTGAACCACTCTTGATCCAAACTTTGGTACATTAAGTTGCCATGGTAACTCCTACCTCTCTCAGCATCTGGGATTTCAATTATTTCGAAGTATGGGTTTAGTTCTGATGAAGAGATACTTGTTATAGCTGTGAGGGTTTGCTTGTGTGTTTGTTTTTACATTTTTCTCCCTATTCCAGATGATCTAAGTAATAAAGGAGAGATAATAAACCAGTTGTCTGTAATGGACCAACTGTTTTTTTTAAAAAAATCTCTCTGTGATAAGAAGGACTCCGAAGGGAATAAGATTGTTAAATTAGAGGAAGATTTGATAACATCTCAGTGCTATTCCATTTTACCACAATTACAGAGATACTAATATACCATCTGGATTGTACATTAAAAAAAATAGCTTCCCTGCAACAAAGTTGTAAACTTGGAAATTGTATATGGAGTAAAACTAGTCCTGCTATTTTTGAAATAACACTTTATTTGTGAAATAATATCTTTTCAGATCATGCCCTTTACTAGTACTAGTTTGTCTAGCAAAGATCAAAGTAAACTTTTCAAGAAATAAATGTCTTCTTTTTCCATGACTGATAAGATTAGAATTTCCTGTAATGCAGTCTAATGCATTCACCAAGGCGCATTTCCTTTTTTGTGCTATTACTTATTGTTCAGCTCCCATTTGCAGTTTTATCAAATAAATTAACTAAAGAAGATGCCTATATTTTTCCCCATAGTCATATTCTCATGACAGTAATCGGGTGATCACTAGGCATGAGTAACTGTGAACAGGGCCAAGAACAGGCATTAACTGGCACACAACATAAAGCTGTGCAAAGGGTCTCCTAGCCAAGACTGCCACCTGCTTTTTTTAAGCTTTTTTTTTTAAATAGTTTTTATTGAACTTTTTCAACATTAAAAAACACAAAACACAAAGACACATAAAACAAACAATTTTCCTCGTTACAGCGAATTTGTATCAGTATCACTAGTATCCATAACTTGTCTAAATTCTAATTTTATAATACATTCTGCTATGTTATTAACTCATTGTAATTATATTACAATTATAAATTATATTACTTCTTATACAAATGTACAAAGACACTCATATATTATTATCTAATTCTTATTTCGTAATCATCTTTTTGAGCAGGAGTTTTGAATCCAGGAAGACCCTCAGGAGGTCTGTCTAGGTTCAGATAACCCCGACCAGCATCTTTGGCCCTAAAACTCCAAGCCACTGAGTCTTGTGACTTCCTCATCTTCCTTTCCCTGTCCTTACCACTTTCTATAGAGGGACAATTGAAAGCATCCTGTCATATTATTAAGAGCCGAGATGGCGCAGTGGTTAAATGCAGCACTGCAGGCTACTGCTAGTTCAGCAGTTCAGCTGTTCAAATCTCACCGGCTCAAGGTTGACTCAGCCTTCCATCCTTCTGAGGTGGGTAAAATGAGGACCCAGATTGTTGGGGGCAATATGCAGAACTCTGTAAACCGCTTAGAGAGGGCTGTAAAGCACTATGAAGCGGTATATAAGTCTAAGTGCTATTGCTATTGCTATATTGCATCACTGACTGGTTTAGAAGCATTACTACTTCAGACAGGAAGGTGATTGAGAAAGTGGTGAAGATTTCAAAAAAAGATTATTGGTAATTCACTTCCTTCTATCCAGCACATAGCATATAAGTGCTGCTTGAGCAGCATCCGCAGCTACACCTTCTCTTCATGACCTTCATGACCTGTTTTCCTTGTTACCTTCTGGAGAGGGCTTCATGTTATCCAAAGTAGAACATCTAAATTCAGTCACAATTTTGTTCCCTATAGTATCAACCTTGTGAAACCTCACATTTCCTCTTTCTGCTATATATTCAAAATGGACAGTGATATATTTAATCATATATATATATATATATATATATATATATATATATATATATATATATATATATATATATATATATATATATATATATATATATATATATATATATATATATATATATATATATATATATATATATATATATATATATTCATATCATATCATATCATATCTTAATACAATACAATACTATACTATCAGGGTTGGGCTGCTGGGGCTTCGGGAGTACCTTTAGCTAAGATTCTGTGTAGTTCAGAGAACCCCCAAATCACACTTCTGGCTGGCCCCTCCCACCCTGCCCCTCACCTCCTCCGCGGCCTGTTTTGGATGCAGGTAAGTGCAGGGCGCACATGGAGGCAAAAAACGGGCCTATTGGAAGTTCAGGAAGGCTGGAAATGGGCCGTTTCTGGCCTCCAGAGGGCTTCCGGAGCCTGGGGAGGCCGTTTTCGCTCTCCTTAGGCTCGAAGAAAGCCTCTGGAGCCTGGGGTGGGCAAACCCCCCCCCCACTGTGGTGCAGGAGGCTGACTAGGCCATGGCCACCATGGCCACGCCCACCCAGCAACCAGGCAGAGAACCCCTTGCTAAAAATTTTGAAGCCCACCCCTATATAATACTATACTATAATATTTAGTCTTATAATAAAATATTAAGGCCCTTAATATAATATTAAGACTTACAACTAAAATTGCAGGCTCCATTGTGGTTGTAAATGAACAACTACCTGTACCCCTACAGAGCTAACTCCTCTGATAATCAAGGATAATTTAAAATCGATATACAAGATACATTTGACAGAAAAATCCTCCATATAGGATTATATATTGTGAGATATTGCAGAGGATAGGACATGGTCAAGCAAAATATTAAGATAACTTAAGAAGAATATTTTAGATAGAGGATGACAGTAAATTATTAATATGACACCAAGGCAATATAAGTCTTGGAAGGTTACACTCAATATTATATTAGCTGGTTTTGATTATAATAAATTATGAACATCACAGGGCACTTGTCCTAGCACAGGCCTAATGCATTGCCTTCAACTGTCACCGATATACCAAAAATTTCCCTACCATAAACACTCCTTCCTATGTGGTTCTTCACTACAGATGATATATAACATGTCCTATTCTATTGTAATGTCACTAAAAGTCACAGTTTTACTTTATAACTTGCAATTTAGCATATATTTGCATATTTAGACAGGAATAATGCAATTTACATTAAGCAATGGGATTAAAAATGAAATAAAATAAAATATTGCTGTTTCATGGAATGTTATAAGGGCAAAGCCAAAGCTATACATCTTAGTATGTCAGCCACAAGGGGAAAGTATTATATAATTTGTCAAAATCATAATGCATTATTCATTATAATATATTTTGCTGATCTGGGTCATTTTTTCTAACTTCACTAAGAACACATTTCCCTCCACTTGGTATAAGTGCAATTATATGTGCTTGCCTGATGTTCCATTTGCTATACTATGTTCTTGGTGTATTTGAATGTAGAAGGTTTAATGCAACATTTTTCAAACTAGAGCCCTGAAGATATGTTGAAATAGAATTCCCAAATTCCCATTCAACACGGTAAACATTCTGGAAACTACAATCGGATCTGTCCAGTGATCCCCAATTTGAGGAAGACAAGCTTGATCTAACAGCTATGCTATTCTGATAAATATATATATACTACATTGAATATGTTTACTGTATTTCTTCCTTAAACTTCTTCAAGGAAGTTCAACATACTTTGCCTTCTACAGTAGATCGGGGTGTCAAACACAAGGCCCGGTGGCCGGATCCGGCCCACAGAGCGCTTAGATCTGGCCCCTCAGGGCTGCCCTGGAAACAATAAAGGACCGGCATGCAGTGCCTCTGCCAGTGAAAACAGAGCTCGGGAGGGCCGCAGATGGGAGCCCTTTTTCGCTGGCATTGCGCTTGGGCCACCGCAGGTGCCCCAACACGAGTGATGCTGAGCTGGCCACACCTACCCTGGCAATGCCCACCCCGCTCCCAAGGTCAAACACAACCCTGATGCGGTCCTCAATTAAATTGAGTCTGACACCCCTGCAGTAGATATTTCATCTTGACTCAAAATTAGGACATAGTTGAATACATGAGAATTTTTTTCTTGAGGCAATTTCTTTCCTTTTCCCCCATTTTGATTAAATGTTGCAGAAAACCCTGATTTGTATCAAATAATTTACCCATGTTCTGTTTTTTAAATTATTAATCTGTGAGTGAAGTTGATAGACCTACTATGATATGTTTCCTTTTTTAAAACACCGATTACTTGATGGTCCTTTCTGCTGAGTGAACACCTTTGTTTTGTTCATTTTGGAAATCTCTTACAGGCAAGGTTCCATCTAGCTTTGAGGTAGAAAAGAAAGAGAGCTGAATGTTTATTCTCTTTCAAGTAATAAAAGAGCACATACCGGTATTTAGTTTATATTCAGGTCTTGTGACTGCAAGGCCACTTGACATTCCAAACTGCATCATACAATTATAATTGCAAAATATTAGGGTGTAATAGTGGAAGCATATCTATTTGTTACATGGCATACATTTATCAGGGAAATCTACACTTTACAAATTAGTCATAACAGCCTAATTTCTAATTCATTTGGTTTCATGCCTTTGTGCTTATCCATGATGCGCCATGGGGTGGGGGTGGGAGAACTAGCTTGCACAATCTGGCTAATAGTGTTCGGATTGATGACATCTTCTGGACCATCTTCCGCTGATCTCACCTCATATCTGGCAGGTCCAGTACCGGCTTCCATTCTCCTTGTGCAGCTACCCTTCTCACCAAAGTGGTACCCATTTATAGCAATAGCTATAGCACTTAGACTTATATAACGCTTCATAGCGCTTTACAGCCCTCTCTAAGCAGTTTACAGAGTTCAGCATATTGACCCCAACAATCTGGGTCCTCATTTTACCGACCTCAGAAGGAAGGAAGGCTGAGTCAACCTTGAGCCAGTGAGATTTGAACAGCTGAACTGCTGAACTGCAGTGCTGCACTTTAACCACTGCACCACCTCGGCTCTTTATCTACTTGCAATAATGTTTTGAACTGCTAGGTGGGCAGGGCAGGAGCTAGAGCAGGGGTGTCAAATTCGCAGCTCGTGGCTCGGATGCGTCACGCCCATGCCTGGTTTAGCGAAAGGAAAAAAAAGTTGTGATATGTCACGTGACAAACCTGTGACGATGTGAGTTTGACACCCCTGAGCTAGAGAGATTGACAGGAGCTCACCCCATCCTGTGGAATTACCAGGACTTGAACTGCTGGAGTGTTGACCATTTCTATTCAGCAGATCCAGTGTCTTTAACCTGCTGCACTACTACGCCTCCTAGTGAAAGCATAAATTGGGTTTAATACACCTTTTAAACAAGGTAAGCAAAGGACACAGAATATGTCTTTAATAATAGTCTTTCTGTGGAACACCAAACTGGAAAGGAAGACAGAGAAAACTTAGAATAGAATCTGAATCACAATGCAACTGTGGCATTTGGATTTTTTCACCTCTGTAATGCCCAGGCAAGTTTGTCTACTTTTTAAAGTTGAACTTGGTCCTTTTCAGACCAGTGTTTAGTGAATTATCCTTTTGACCACAGAAATCTGAGACCTGTAGCATAATTTATTTGCAACATTCTGTTGAGTTGGAAAAAATAAAATAAAAATCCATTCCCAGAATGGCAAATTAGAGTATCCTGACCATATTCATATCTTAGTAAGGTTTCACCCATTCTCCATAATTTTCTAATTCCTTACATGGATTTCCATTTTCCCTGAACCTTCATGTCCATTCCTACTCATCAAAGATTTATCAATCTGGTTTAGCTGCACACACCAATGAAAGTTTGTCCATAGTACTTTGCTCTCTCAATTCCTATTAATGTATTCTAACATACAACTGATCTATCTCAAAGAAGATTCAAATTACTTAGGGAGATAAACTATATCATTTTTGTTGCACTATGCCTTTTAAAAATAAACACTTATTGTCAAATATATTCACATAAGTTTAAATTTTATTCCCATAATGGCTTTTAATTCTTATTTCCTTCTCTGAGCTGACATAATGCAAGTGTGGGTGGGTTGTTTTTTATTTTAATATAAACACTCTGCTATTAAAGCTGCATATGTTATTTTCCTTCTGAGAGTTTATGAGGACCAGTATATCACTCTGATTCAACAGATTTGTTTTGCTTAATAGAGTTCCACTACATTATCCTGTGTAATTTTAGAGGAAGAATAGAATATTTACTGTTCTTTCTGTATGCTGTAATTTATATATTTTATGCCAAAGAAGTAACTTTGTTTATTCTTTCAACTGTAGTTGTTTAAAAAGTAAGCAGAATCACAAATATAATGATAGGGTTCTGTCTGAATCAAGTAAAAAGAAAAAAAACATGTTCAAACTCTAGTGAAATGTATAATGTTGCTTTTAAAATAAAAAAAATGGATTGTGGATTTTATTGTTGTTCTTATTGTTTCTACACTTCTCTTCCTAAGGACTGTTTACATTGGAATTTAAATAATTTAACTATATGAAAACAAAATAATAGATTAAAATGAACAAAAATGTATTGAAACTATTTGCAACAATTGAATGTTACTAAATCAGACTGCAAAGCAAGATTTTAAAGGTTCTCTCAATGAAAATAGAATTAAGGTATTTACAAGGATTATGTTTCATAATCCAGGAACATATTTCACATGTCCAGCTGATGCAGAAGTTGGGAGAAAACATTGGCGCGCCACACTCACTCTTAGAAGGCCTGATGACTATGGGAATCTGGGCGGGGTGATTTCATGAGGGAGCAGATGTAGCCACAACACATTCTTTCTAGATACTCAAGGTCATCCTTTGTCCACCACCTGCCCGGAAGCTGGGAGGAGGAACGACCACGTTGGCAGAAACTGATTGGGCAATGTGACGGATTTGGGGGTGGGGGACAAGGGTGCGAACTTTCAACTGGGTGGGAAACTTTGGGAGCGTCAGATTCGGGTTTCCCAAGGAGATGCCAACATGGCTTCATTAATAAATTGGAACTTTGAGGAAGACTTTGCTTTGGACTCTGATTTAAGTTTGAATGCTATTTGGAACCCTGACATCACAAAGATGTGATTAGGAGCTCTAACATCATCATGCTAATGTTGTTGGAGAGTAGCCATCCTGGGTGGGAGAGTCCTCAAATGAGGTATAAGCTTGGACTTCCTTCATATACACAAGGTCTGACCCCCCTCCCCAAATGCCTTAAAGCCTTATCTTTCTCAGTTGCCAATCTTACAAGATTCCTGTACTATAGGCAGAGAACAATAAAGGAGATGGTTTGAATTCTACATTGTGGGTCTGGTTGATCGCACCTAACAGATACGTTGTCCATACCCATGACCATTGAAAATATTTCTGAAAATTCAATTACTTTCAGTATTACATGATGCTTGACTACGGTTAGGCAATATAATTATGCAATGCAAAGGCTTTGAAATATTGACAAGTCCAACACACTGATGCTGGGTTTTAAAGCCGAAACTGTTTGAAGCTAAAGTATCAAACACAAAGGTAGGTATGGAAGCTAAACTCTGTAAGATGTTGCTGAACTATATCCAATTCACAAAAGAAATATCTAATAAGTTCATTTGAATAAAATTACACCCTGTGTTTATCACCATTATCATTTGATTAAATCATTGAGAGAGTTTTCAGGATACAAAAACTTGTAATGAAGAAATAGAATGATTTTTTCCTCTCTCTTTTTTTTGCTGAAGAATTATAATTTATCTATTTATATTTGTTTGTAGCTCAGTGGCTCAATGATGCTAGAGAAGGTCTATACTCCGATGATTCTCCGACCAAATGATGGAGACAGCACCTGTCACTTGCCTCAGTTTCTGCCAACCTAACAGTTTGAAAGCATGTTATACTTTATGTAAGTAAGTAAATAGGTATCACTTCGGTGGGAAAAATGGCACTGCAAGGAGCATATGAATTCAACCAGTGCCAGACCTGCCAGATTGCGATGCCTGAATACATAGTGAATTTTGAGGTGGGAAAAGCTTTGGATGATGCCGCAGAATGCCAGCAAGCCTTCTGAGTATGGAGCTAGTTTTCCCCCTGTGATACTCTCTTGATAAGACACTAGTGTAAACTGAGCAGACAAGTAATCGTCAGCAGCCAAACGACTGCTTTCTATTAATACTGTAGTATCCTGGCTAATATAACAACACCATATGCTAAATAAATAAATAAATATATTTATTCACTGTCTTTATTATTTTTATAACTCAAAGCAGCAAACATACCAAATACAAGTAGTCCTCGACTTACAACCACAATTGAACCCAAATTTTCTGTTTTTAAGTGAGACATTTATTAAGTGAGATTTGCTCCATTTTACAACCTTAGTTGCAAACATTTCTTGCCACAGTTTCTTGCCACAGTTGTTAAGTAAATCACTGCAGTGGATAAATTAGTAATCTGGTTGTTAAGTGCATCCCCGTTGATTTTGCTTGTCAGAAGGTTGCAAAATGTGGTCACATGACCTTGGGACACAGCAACAATCATAAGTATGAACCAATTACCAAGCATCTGAATTTTGATCACATGATTATGGGAATGCTGCAATGGTTGTAACTGAAAAACAGTCATAAGTCACTCTGTTCAATGCCATTGTAACCAGGGTTGGGTTTCACTTACCTTCGCCATCGGTTCACATCGCAACGTTTCACGTGCATCCCCTCGTGCAATTCTGCTTCCGCGCATGCTCAGTAGCTATAATCAGCCCAAAACACAGATGAGGAGCTGATCAGCTGTGCTTCGGGCAAAGGAATAAAGGTAAGTATAAACCCGGGGGTGGGCAGGAGGGCCCTTTTTCAAGCAGCAGCAGAGGAAAAAACTTCAAAACATTAAAAAATTCTGAAAAAATTCTGAAAAAAAGATGGCGGCACCCACGGACCGTCACCGACCGAACCAGCTCTGTGACGCCATCATGACATCACCAGCGGGTCACTACCGGTTTGGGCGATCCAGTCCGAACCGGCAGGAACCCACCCCTGATTGTAACTTTAAACAGTCACTATATGAAATGTTGTAAGTTGAGAAACTACCTGTACTCCTTCTTCTTCCTATTTCCCTCAGAAGCCTGACAGTGGATTGACCTGAGAGAAAGAGTGACTAGCTCAAAGACACTCAGCGGGCAAGACTATAACTCCCAGTCACCTGGTTTCTAGCCTTGAGCCTTAAACACTAGACCAAACTCAGTGTTTTAAAATTTTGGACGTGAACTAGGGATGACATTTGAGGGATTTTAGAATAATTATATCTTCAGCTGTGTGCTTTGTTTAAACTATTAAAAACTGTCATTATCTCTCCAAATGATCACCACCTATAGACAGAAGTAGACACACTACAGATTCTATTTTCATCTTTGTATTATCTTCTGCTGCAGGTATTATCTTTTCCTTTTCACATTTTTATTAAGTTATAAAGTATTTTAAATACAAAGTACAAAGTACATGTTGACAACAGCAAGACTATTGTATGCGCAAAAATGGAAGGACACTTCGATTCCTACTATGGAAGAATGGTTGCAGAAGTTGATGGCTGAAATGACAAAATTGACTAATTTGCTTAAAGAAAAGAATATAAGTACTTTTGTTTCCATATGGTAACTGCTTCTGAACTTCGTGCTTGATGTGGAAGAGAATAAAACTTTGATTTTGGGTTTTGCATATTACCGGTAGATTCTTCCATAGTAGGAATCGAAGTGTCCTTCCATTTTTGCGCATACAATAGTCTTGCTGCTGTCAACATATTACGTAACAGGTATTATCTCTTGAAGAGATGACACCTAAAATTTGGACCTGTGCAAATGATTTGATAAAGTGCTCCATTCGTTCCCCTCCTTGAACTCACAATGGACTGAATCAACAAAGAAGCTGCTTGAAGCCCTGATGCAATTACTTTGTAGCTTTTTGCGATGTTAAAAGATGAGGATATGAATGTCCAAAACACAATTTTGGTGAGATAGCCAGGGATGCAGTCTTAAAGCAGGTGCACCAAATCTTTAATTATCCTTGCTGTTTCCCAGTTGAAAAGATCAAATCCAAAGGGGAAAATTGTTTGCTCACAACTCTACTAAAATAACGAGTGAAAAAACTTCCTTAGTTTGATTCTGGCCTTTTGGAGATTAATTGGAGTGTTGCTGTGTGCGCTAGGGATTTTGTAGCCATTTTGCTTTATGAACTCTGCAGCATGTGCTTTGTATTTAAGAGTAAATTATTTTGATTTCTTTGAATAAGTTTGATAAATTGTGTAATAAGCACTGACAGCAAAGCAATCACAATAACTCACATGGAAGCTTATATTGTTGAAAAATGTCTGATTGAACTATTGGTTGTTGGTGAAACAGGAAGGAGTATATAAAACAGGTTAATACACAATTACAATGTAAGTGAACTGCAAATTTGTAGTTTGATGAAATCATGAACACAATATATATTTTTAGAAGGAATGGGGGGGATACAATTTTTAAGCGTCAGATGTTGGTTAGATGAAACACTGCTGTTGGACTATATAATCTCTCTAGGGATAAATAAATACATATCAGTAAAGGGTCATCAAGCTGTATCTCACTTCTTTTATTGGTGACATGGTTTCCTGTCATTTTGAGTCCTGAATCACACACAAAAATACACAAAAATTTCCAAAGTAATATTAATATAGTTTTGATACCCGGAGAAGCTTCTTCAAACTTGCACCTAGTATTTAGGAAGAAAATAGTGGATCCTGGTCCTGAAAGCAGTGAAGTACTAAAATGCAGTATTTATTTGTTATGGCTATTTTAATTAAATATTTCTGAAGAGCAATATGCAATGTACTAGAAATAAGAGTCACCATTGTGTATGGAGATTCTCAGTCCTCCAGGTCATGGTTGTCCCAAAGGTGCCTTTTTCAAGAGACAACTGGACTTTCTTGTTTTTTCTTTGAAGCCATTTCACTTTCATCCAAGAAGCTCTGACCTGAAGAAGCTTCTTGGATGAAAAGTGAAACATCTTCAAAGAAAATCAAGAAAGTCCAGTTGTCTCTTGAGAAAAACACCTTTTGGACAAAAGTCACCATTGCATTAAAATATAACTAAAGATAAATTGACTAACTCTATCTATTATCTAACATGGAGCTGTTAGTTTTTAAATCATCCTTCCTAATCCCAACCCCTATCAGTCTGAAAACAATTACGGTATTTTTCGGAGTATAAGACGCACCTTTTTACCCTCAAAAAGAGGGTGAAAACTTGGGTGCGTCTTATACACCGAATGCAGCCCCACCCAGCCACCCCCACCCTTTGGCCTCTGCCTGCCAGCAATTTACCTTTTTACAGCAAACAGGGCAAAGCACAAGAAGAGCTTATCTGCTTCCCGACCTACAGCTGAGGCTTGCAAGCCAGGTGGTAAAATGAAACTAACTACGGTGGCTGTGATGAGACAAATTGCTGGGAGATAAACTGCTGGCAATATTAGGCTGCTAAAATGGAAAGGAGGCAAGCTATAGTTTCTATGGCTCAGAGCTAGAGCTCTTTCCTCACAATCAGGAGGTTGTGAGTTCTATCCCAGGTAGAGGCAGATTCTGTTAATGTTATTTTGTTAAATGTTTGTAGACTGTTCAAATTATTAGACTTATTTTTTAAAGACTGCTTTATTATTGTTCTAGACAACGTAACAAAATGAAGAAGCTTTTTAAAATAAATGCTTGCTCTGAAGAGGCCCAGTGCTATTGTATCTTCTTTTAAATAGCAGAGAATACTTCCAGAAAGCCACATCAATTTTAAAGATCTGTAAAAGTATAATCTGAAATGTCCTGTTTTAGTATTAAGTATTAGTATTAAGTATTAGTATTAAAAGAAGGCAGCTGAGAAACCCTGATTTATTCATGTTTGGAGTAGATCTATTTAAATCATTGGGAGGAGTTAGTGTGATTACATTTAAGAAAACTTTCTCGGATTAATATACTGCCATAATGTACATTTCTCCAATTCTTTGCTATTTCTATGGGTCAAGCACACATGCACAGAAATACACAGCAAACAGTGTATATCATCTGTACTGTTTGCTGTTTGCTGTTTGGCAAATTGCTGGGAGGCAGAGGCCTTTTTTCCTTGTTTTCCTCCTCCAAAACTAAGGTGCGTCTTATACTCCGGTGCGTCTTATACTCCGAAAAATACGGTATGAAACACTTTATTGGGGATAGAGTGCCAGATATCCTTCAGAATTCTAGAGCCCAAGATAAATGTTAAGATCTCCTTAAACCAAACCTGCCTGGAAGGAACCAAACCAGATTATTCAAGATATTAATTTATCAGATTGATTTTTTTCCTTGGAATTACTGTCATGTTGTAGAATAATCTTGATTTAGTCTTAAATATGCTGTCAAAGAGTAAAGACACAGCATTTCTGATCAGAAAATCATCTTGTAAGTATCTTTAGAGGTTAAGATTCTTGTTAAGTTTGGTAGGTTGGATAAGTCTGGATTAATAATGTCCTTCTTTTGTTCTATTTAAGTGCCAAATTAGCATTTGAGTATATAAAAAGGCAGGATAAAATAATAATAGTAATAGTAATAAAAATTTATGATTGTGAACATAAAATTTATGACATTCTAGGTTCTTGGGAAGAACTCAATGCACTGAAGGTCAGCACCAGCTAAAGAACTGGCAACTGTAATTGTGTGTGTGTGGTGTGTGTGTGTGTGTGTGTGTGTGTGTGATTTATAAATCTTCTTTATTAAATGCTGTTACCTGGAAACTGGAGTTGATTTCATCATTTTGCCTGTCTTGGTCTTCCAATTGCCAATTCCTTGACTATTTATGTTAATCTGATCTAAAAGAGAAAAAGAAAACTATGGAAAAGTTATCTGTTTTCCTTTAGAACAGGGGTGTCAAACTCGCATCATCACGGCGGCATCATGTGATGTATTGGGACATTCCCCCCCTTCACTAAACCGGGCAGGGACGGGGCCAGCATGTGACACATCCAGCCCACGGGGCGCGAGTTTGACACTCCTGCTTTAGAAGAATAACTTTTGGATATGAATTCTTATGTGTACGGTCACAAGTTTAGTAGTTCGAATCCCATGAGTGGTATTAAGAAATGCTAAATGTACAACAGATGGTATATGTCAACCCATTCTGTCTTGAAAATGCCACTTGATTTGACACCCCATGGATTCCTAAGACATGGAATGTGATATTAATCAACCTAAGCCTTAAAAGTCAGGTGCTTACATTACATTATGCTTGTTAGATCATGGGCCATTCAGTGCTTCAAGCCTGGCTCAAACAGGTATCTTGGGCATGATGATACGTAGTTTAATAAAAACACACCTCTGCTTTGAGAAACAGGCTTAGATTTTCTAATATTTAGACTTAAAATATTCAAGTGAGAGCCCTGAATTGGATTAGGAACCATGGCAACAGAAGGAAAGGTTGCTGTCTTACAAAGACCCAATCTAAAATGGAAACTCTGACCACAAAATATTTAAAAATAATAAAACAAAATGGAAGTATTTTTTTGTTAGCAGGAATTGGTGTTATGTGTAATTCAGCTGTTAATCCCATATTTAATCACACATTTGTCTATGTATCTACCTGTCACAGTGCTTTGATGATTTTTGAAGACCTTTTCACTAAAAATTGCACAAAAGAAGACTTAATCTTCCTTTAGCTTCCACTACTTCCCCAAGGATTAATGCATACAAAATATAACTAAGCAGTAGGCTCAAGATTTATAGCTACATCATTTAAATATTTGTGCTCAGAGAACTTGAAACAAGGTGAAAAACTATGGAAATTCATTTTAGAAGCTCTTCTGAGCAATGTTTTTTTTCTGCTTTTAAAGTTTGTCTTTTTTTAAAAAAGTTAAACCTTCTGACTCTAGTTTGTATTTGCTGCTCTTAATACATTGTTTGTTGTTTTACTTAGATGTTTTAAACTGTGAAAAAGAAGTGGTATAAGAAAGAATTATAATGCAACTGGACTGTATCTGCATTCTTAAGTCATCTCATATTTTTTTCTTCACTTACAATAATCTTCATGGTTTTCATCTTGTCTTCAGAATTCTGTGCAAGTTATTATTAAGGGAAATGTCCATAGCTTATCAGTGGAGCATATTTCATTTGTCTGATCTCCAAATAATTCTCTGGTAGATCTTTTTTTCTCAATGCACATTTTCCCTGCTGCAATATCACTTTTTATAGATTTTAAACCCTTGTTCTGCATGAAGTTGTCTCCTTACATATGACTGTGGTAAATCTCATTGGCTAGGGAATTCTGGGAGTTGAAGTCCACACCTCTTAAAGTTGCTCAGGTTGGGGAACATTGTCTGGCAGTGTGCACTTTCAGTCAATCCTTGCTTCCACTGATCAAGTACAGAAGTGTGAGCTAATCAGTTTTCACTTTTCTCTGATTGAATCTCAGATCAAAGCTAGAGTGGTCCATTAAAATAACAGTGCAAAGCGTCAACTGCTATTTCCACCAAAATGGATGAAGCTATGCCACATGGATAGAGAAAGAGACATCACATTTGAACCTTGCTGTTTAAATCCAGTTGCTGGATTTCTTCCTTTGAGCTTTTTTCTAATGTCTGTAATAAAACTGATTTACAAAGAGCTATGACCATGAATCTTTGCCTGCTAGACTTTGAGTTTCAATATCAGTCTAGAACAGGGCTGTCAAACTCCCAGCCCGCGGGCCGGATGCATCACACACTGGCCACACCCAAGCCCGGTTTAGCAAAGGGGGAAAAAGTCCCAATACATCATATGATGCAGCTGTGACACCCCTGGTCTAGAAGAAACCTGATGCTTTACCTCAGATTTTTCCAATCACCAAATTTACTCTTTCAAATTTCCATGAGTAAAACAGATGGTGTCTTCACAGAAATAATTAAGCTTCTCTAATCTTCCTCCAATCCACATGGCAACCAGTCAGTGAATTCATTTATTTTATGTCTATTTATGTGGCAGTTTTGCAAAAACTTTCAAGGAAGATTGTTTTGAAAACCACTCAGCAAATCAATTGAGAAGTTATTCGCTGGGTCAGCATCAGATGAGCTTTCTTGACAGGGTATGTTACTTATAGCACCAAAATCAGCAAGGATTTCATTCCAGTGAATCAGCATTCCTAAGATTTTTCCCTAATATCATTCAATTGAGATATTGATAAACATCCTCTCTCCACTGAAAAGTCATAGACATAGAATTGGTCTGTTTGGATGTCACTTTACCTGATCCTGTTGTTAGTTTCTCTAACCCCCATACCTTTTACCTTAAACTGTCTACCTTGGACCTTACACGTTTCTTAAGAGGTCCCTAAGGGGGCGTGCATAAGCGCACCAACGTGCCTACCGCCCCTGCCCTACTGTACCCATTTGTATGTACTCATTTTATGTGTTTATGGATATGTTTTGCTTCTTTATATCCATTTATTTGTGCCATTTTTTCATGTGTCCTGTTTCCTTGCACTTGTTGACAAATTAAATAAATAATAAATAAATAAATAAATAAATAAATAAATAAATAAATAAATAAATAAATAAATAAATAAATAAACTTTCACCTGTCACTGAAGCAAAAAAGGAAGGAGGAAAAAAGCCTAATTTTGCAAGAATGGCAACTAAGATGAGTTTTAGGAAATTTATCAGAAGGAGATGTGGCTGTAGTTACCATATGGTGGGACGCTACATTTTGCACTTATAAAATGCCAGATTCACTCGTGGGCATCTCCACATAAAGCTTGGAAAGAATCTTGTCAGAAATCCAGTTCCGTTGTGGCCAATCTTTGATGTAATTCACTTTCACTAAAACTGCAATGCACAAGTCACATGCTGATCTTGGAAAGTCAAGTCGACAATGTCTGACAATGCCAGCTAATAGATATCTTCATTCCCTTCTTAAACATTGTCAGGTGCAAACAGAAAAGGTCCTTGTATTCAAGAACCTTTTCCCTGGCAATGCTCAATTTTCTGGAAGGGGAATCTGAATGCTGCTCCTTTGAGCGAAGAATGGCTTTGCATTATTTGCTATACAACTTGTCTGTTGATTCTATTGAATGGTAATTACTTCTATAAACTCCCCAGCTGTGTGTAGTTAATAGCTGCATGTGAAATTCAGGTGGTTCTCAATATGTTTGCTTGGCTGATTCCACTCCACCTGGCTAATGAAAGAGCTCTTGTGTAGCAGAGATAACCCAGCCAGGATGTGCAAAATTTGATAATTTCAATAGCAATTAGATTTGCCACGGAGGCTCCTGTGTCACAAATTCACAGCACTGTACTTCTTAGGATAAAACTCTTTCAGAAAGGAAATGGTAAGTAATTATGAATCTATGCTCTATTAATGTAATCAGAAATATTGTATGGAACCACAATCTTTGAATCTTCTATCAAGGGAAGCAGGGGATGAGGGCATGATGAGGTCTATAAACATAGGATATGGGATCTGTTTGCTAAACGTATGCCAGAGCAGGCAACAAATAATGAACTACTTGTGAGATGCCCATTTTAACTATGGCAGGGTTAACTAAGGATTATTACATTGAGAAATGAATTGAACTAGTTTGTTTAGAGTCAATTGGTTTAGTGGTTAATGCCACAGGCTAGAAAGCAAATGACATGAATTCAAGTCCTGTCTTAGCTAGGTGACTTTGGCTCATTCGCTATTTCTCAGTCCAACTCCCCTCACAGGGTTGTTTTTGTAGGGAAAATAGGAGGAAAGTGTGTTGGATATGTTCACCATCTGTTACTTTGAGACGATTCATCTTGGTCTCCCCCACGTATGTATGTTTTTTTAATGTTTTTGTATGTCTCTTTTAATGTATTTTAAATTGTTATTAAATTAGATTGTTTAGCTGTTCTTTAATGTTGTACGCCATCCTGAGTCCCCAGGGAGTAGGGCAGCATAAAAAAGCAATCAATCAATCAATCAATCAATCAATAAATAAATAAATAAAATTGTGGGATACAAATTAAATAAAAAAGCCTCACACATTTTGAGGGGAGGCACTTGGTTAATGAGTGGTGAGTCAGACAGTGCACTTCAAAAATCATGCAATATTACAAAAAAAACCTCTAAATTTGATTGTATATATTTTTATTTAATACTCTAATTAAACACAAAAAAGATAATAACGAGATGCATTTAATATTTTCTCCCATTCTATAGTATTATGCTTACAATTTAGTTGAACTGTACCATTTGGAACAAAAATTCATGCAATTTGTTTGTTTTCCCAGGATGCCCTCAGCTCTGCAGCTCAATTATAGAACACCTCCTAGTCCCTTTTCTTGCTTTTTTTAAATGCTGGTAGTTGTAATCTATGATGGGTAAGGAAAAGTAGAGACCTCTAGTTCTAGTTCTGGAATTCTGCAAGTATTTGTGCAAATTGGCTAAACATATAAACATGATTATATAGTAAAGGAAACCCCCACCTGAATTTACAAAGGAAGACAACTGCTCTGAAGTCATATGTAAGGAGACAACTTAATTCAGAAATCCATCAAATATCACAATTGCTTTTACTACTTCTACTAAGCAGTTGGGGGGAGATCTCTGATGGATTTCAAAACCACAGTGATTCCCCAGGAACTTACTTTAACTAGCAAACTATCTTACATGTTACTGGATTGATGACATGATATCTTTCTACTTTATATACTGTATTACCCAATGATCTGAATGTGAAGTCAGTTGAATGCAAATCATATATTTTTTTGCATTTATCACCTGTGATAATTATTTGACCATCTGGCAGATATATCTGCTAAAACTGAGCAATTGAGGCAAATATTACAGATGTTCTTCATTTCACTGTCGGAACACTGCCCTTTATTCAATCAGTCCTCTAAGGCAGTCTCAAACAGATGTTTACTCAGATGTCCCTTTTGTAAAAAGAGGATTTTCTTTTTGTTTACCAAAATATAAAATTAGATTGGAAAATCAGAGAAATTAATGTCCTAGCTAATAGCACTAAGAGTACAGCAACCAAAGCCCTTAGAATCCATTTTCTAGTTAGAAGATGGATTCTAAGGGCTCTGATTGCTACTCCTTGTGCAAAATTTTCGACTGCCAGATACAGTTGGAAGACTTAGCATAGATCCATTTAAAAGAAGGATCAAAATCTTGGGAAGAACAAAGCTGTATTGCAATAATTGTTGTGTTCCTGCTTTACAGGAAACCCATTATGCCAGAACCAAGCAAATATTTTTATATAAGTGGGGGTTACAATACAGGAAATCCTAGGGCCCTGATTTGCTGGCCAATTTGAGCAAGGGAGGTTCTTGTCAGTACACTTTGCATGAGATCATTGTTAAAAATGGACCTTTCATTGCTGAGAAAGCCCACAGCTGAAGGAGATAGAATGCTGAGGATGAAATGTTGAAGTTTCCATGGGTTGCAGTTTCCTTGCCAGGTTTTCAGTGGGCTGTATTGTGAGACAGTGAGGAGATTTCTGTTCTTGTTGTTTAGATGGGATTGTCTTGGGTTAGGTCAAATTGGGACTAAGGAGATTCAGCAGAGATCAACTGGATTTCAACACTAACTAAGCTTATAACTAAAAGGGAGAAAAAAGGTACCTTTTTGTTTGCTAGATTTATTTTCTCCCCGATACAATCCCAAAGGTGCTTTTTCAAGAAGCAACTGGACTTTCTGGTTTTTCTTTGAAGACATTCCACTTCTCATCCAAGAAGATTCTTCAGCTCTGACTTAGATGGTCAGAAATGGAAGGATTTATACTCCTTGCAGACAGCTGGCCTTTTGCATTCTTTTAGTGGGTTATTAAAGTCACCTGGAGGTTTATCTGTCATCAGAGTCACCTGAGTGGTGCAAATGGGTGTTAAGCCTTCTTGGAACTGTTGAAAGGACTGTGTTGTAGATTGGAGATAGATGGTGTCATATCCCTCCTCCTCTGTTGAGAGAGGGCTATTCAATTTTGACATAGATGGCCTCTTTGACCCCTCTTCCAAACCAGTGGCCCTCTGTCACGATGTGAACATTGCCAGTTGAGCACCTCTGCAATATTTCTAGGTTTATTGTATTTTCTAATCAAGCAGACATGTGATATGTTCTACTACTCATGTGTGCATTCCAGGAGTCTCCTCCTTTCCTTCTTCTCCTGTGAGCCTCGCCCGAGGCAGACGTGAATTCTTAGCTGAGAAAATGTAGCTTATTTAAGGTTTATATTCTTTTGTTACTTTTGTACTAAAATAAATATTTTGTTAATTAGAATTGAATCTCGGGGTTTTTTTCTAAATAAGAATGACTTCGAAGAAGCAAGATCCTATATCACCTCTTTGATAGGAAAATTCCTATCCGTCACCCTCTCTGTTCAAAATGTAGACTTTGCTGTCTTCAAAAGAGTGGCCTTTGTCTTTTAAATGCAGATGGACTGCTGAATCTAGTCCTAGTCCTGTGTTTGTTCTCCTATGCTGTGCCATGAATTTATGAACAAGTTACCTGAATTCCAGGCCATCATGATCAGAAAAAAAATCATCTTTTTTCAGCACTTCCTTGCTTCAGAGAATGAGAACTTTTCTTTCAGCTTTTGAGTATTTAGCGATCTCAACAAAAAGGATCTTTTGCTTAATGCTGAAACTGCATACCCACAGGGCAACACTGAGCCTGACATGGTTGACTGCCAAGAACTGTCCACCTTACCTTCATTCTTGACAACAGGGAGTACAGTTGAATATCCCACATGTTTTAATGAATTTATTGCTTATATTTTTGAGCCGATTAATTCCTTCGGGATCAAGACAAGCAGCCAAACATACTCTTTAAAATAGAGTATGTGCGTGGCACAAACAACAACTTTGATACATGAAACAGCACAACCTCTTGTAGCCCTCTTACACAAAAATAAGCTCCAAAATATGATACCTGCAAGATGCTCTCAAGTCTACCTGAAGCTCAATTACAGTGAACCCTGCTTTCCTTACAAAATATCACTCTCCTGACCTACACAAAGGTGGTTGTCAGTATCTTTTCAGGTCAATGCTAACTCATACTGATCCTAAGAAGCAGCATCCTATTCATACACCTGGATGAGTAGGACTGGAGGCTAAAACATATGATGAATGTTTGCAGGAACTGGGCATGGCTAGTCTAGTGAAGAGAAGGACCAGGGGAGACATGATAGCAGTGTTCCAATATTTGAGGGGCTGCCAAGAGAGGAGGGGTCAAGCTATTATCCAAAGCGCCTGAAGGACAGATAAGGAATAATGGATGGAAAATGATCAAGGAGAGATTCAACCTGGAAATAAGGAGAAATTCTCTGACAGTGAGAACAATCAACTAATGGAACCGCTTGCCTTCAGAGGTTGTGGGAGCTTCATCAGTGGAGGCTTTCAAGAAGAGACTGGACTGCCATCTGTCAAAAATGGTGTAGGGTCTGCTTGGGTCGGGGCTGGACTAGATGACCTACAAGGTCCCTTCCAACTCTGTTAATCTGTATCTCTACCTGTTCACGGCAATGCTACCCAATCTGGAGAATCAATCAGTGAATACTGATGCCTCACATAAAGTTTGAGGATCATTTTAAAAATAAAAATCTCAGTTTCTTGATGTTTCTACTGCTAGACTATATGATTGACATCTATAGTCAGATCAGGGGCTTTTTACCCCCTTCTTCAATTAGATAATAATGGCCACTCATTCCTCTTTCTATCTTAGCAGTAATTTAATTAGCTGGCCCTTCTTCTCTAGTTTCCAGGACTTAGTCACTCTGCCTTTATCTCACTCCATCCTCAATCCTGCAATTGCTCCTGTTCCAACTCCTCCAAACATCAGCTGGACTATCTGGGAATTTGTGAAAGCTGCCATCCTGCTTTGCCCCATGGCTGCTTCACTGATACCAGACTGCTATGAACCCTGGGGAGGGGAGAGAAGACCAAAAACCAGAGGCACTCTGAGCCTGCCAGAGACATTAGCCCACCGACTCCAAGGCCACAAGCATGGGAATGGAATATGGACCATTACAGAGCTCGCCAAGCATCAGAACTGTTACCAGAACAATTTGTTTGAATCCATTTGGACACCAAGTAGAAGTGGGGTGGGGAAAGGCTGGGGAAAGGGGAAAGTAAGTAGGCAGCTTTTTTAAAAAATGTCTTTATTGCATTTTTCTCTTTTTACATGTCACGGTAATTTCTTAAGCAGATCTACAACCTTATACATACATTACATTTATCTTGATACATTTTGTACATTGTCTTGCAATATTATCTAATTCTACATCTTCTTTGTACGTTTTCTCTTCATCCTTCTGTTCTCAATCCAATCATACCACTTTTCTCATATTACATAATAATCCGAATCTTTTTGTTCTTTAAGTTCTATTGTTAACTTTAGATTTTAGATTTATTATTAGAGTTGGAAAGGACCTTGTAGGTCATCTAGTCCAACCTCCTGCTCAAGCATTCAAATCTCCGTGCATTCAAATATTTTTTTGATTATCAAACTCTCAGTGGGTGTGTTTGTATTTCTCCAACATTGCGCAAAGGCGATCCTAGCTGCTGTTATAATGTGTAAAATCAAATATTTAGAATTTTTATCCCTTTAAATATCCCTAGAAGAAAAATTTCTGGGGTATATTCTATTGTAACCCTACTAATTCTTGTAGCCAACTATGTATTTTTTTCCAATTTTTTTTCGCTTCCGGGCACAACCACCATACGTGAAAGAAGGTACCTTGCTCTTTTTTGCATTTCCAACAAAGTGGGTTTAAATTTGGATATATCTTCGCTAGTCTTGAGGGGGCCAAATGCCAACGATAGAACATTTTGTAGTGATTCTCTTTATAAGACACTAATTTTGTTATTTTATAATTTCTGTTCCAAATTTGTTCCCAGTTAGCCAAATGGATGTTATGTCCTACATTTTTTTGCCCAGGCTATCATTGTTCCCTTTACTATATCCTCAGCTCTGTCAAATTGTAGTAGATAGTTATATATTTTTGTAATAATTTTTTCTTCTGGGCCCACCAAAAGTTTGTCCAATTGTTGCATTTCAACCTCAATTCCAAATTCATCACTATCTTTCTTGTACCTTGATTTGAGCTGAAGATATGGCCACCAATCTATAATTATACCCTATTCCTCCAACTCCTGTCTGTAAGTAGGCAGCTTTCATTGCAAACCTCAGAGCTGGCTTTTTCTATCTTGTAACCACATGGCTTTAGTAAAAGTATACCTTTCACTACGAATGCAGTCAAAGGTTCTTCTTTCCTAAATGACCAAGTTGGGACAAGTCTAAAAATCTTTCTGATGTTGTGGAACATTACTACCGTATTTTTCGGAGTATAAGACGCACCAGAGTATAAGATGCAGCTTAGTTTTGGGGGAGGAAAATAGGGGGAAAAATCTACCTACCAGGTATTCATCTGGCTAGCGTCCTTAGTCTGGTCAGCTTCAGCACATTATTTTATCCTCTGGTTAGGGCTGAAAAAGCCTTTTTCAGAGGGAGTAGGAATGAAATCAAGCCTGCAAAGACTTAGAGCAGGAAAAACTGCTTCGGAGGGAGTAAGAATAAAAATAAATGCAGCAAGCCAGGAAGATCGTTAGCACCGCGTTAGGGCTGAAAAGCACCGCTTTTTCAGAGGGAGTAGGAATGAAAACAAGCCTGCTAAGACTTAGGCAGGAAAAACTGGTTCGGAGGGAGTAGGAATAAAAATAAATGCAGCAAGCCAGGAAGATTGTTAGCACTGCGTTAAGGCTAAAAAGCACCGCTTTTTCAGAGGGAGTAGGAATGAAAACAAGCCTGCTAAGACTTAGGACTGGAAAAAACCTCCTTTGGAGGGAATAGGAAGCCGGGAAGATCATTAGCACCTTGTTAGGGCTGGGGGAAAAAGCTTCGAAAAAGCTACATTCGGAGTATAAGACGCAACCTAATTTTCAGCCTCTTTTAGGGAGGAAAAAGGTGCGTCTTATACTCCAAAAAATATGGTAAATGGACAGTTTTAATGGTATCTATGTGAAAGTCAGAAATTAGATACCAATGCAGCATCCCAACATTCTGCAGGTGCTGAAAGTGCTGACAATAAATTCCAAATTGTTCCTATTGTTGATGGTTGTGATCAAGTATTCTATAAAAAGGCAAGGAGAAAGAAAAAAAGATAATGCAGAGGTTTGATCTATGGTTAGTAGGAAACAGGATCTTACATCATTTCATGATTTTGGTGTTGGTCTCTAATTCAGGCTTAAGGCAAAGCAACAGAAATTCAAAGTTCTGCTGATGAGTTGGCTCCACACAAAACCCACTGAATGAAAATGAAAATATTGCTATCTGTGTGTCATTTTCTTCCAATTGCCTGGCTTCTCAGAAATTTAGGCTGTTTTCATTCTTAACAAGTAATTTTGTTGTTGTTAAAGGTCTGTTAAGTTTAGCCACTTATCAAATAAGCACATATGAACCTCTGCTGCTAATATTGTCCCCCCCTGCCTCAACTTCTTTCCAAATAGTTAATCAGAACCTTTGAGATAGAAAAGTAGAGGGCTTCACTGGACAGTCTGAAACCATTTGAAATTAATTTTTATATGAGCAGTACAAACATGCCAAGCAGAAATTGCTGGCAAAAGATAGCAAAATAAATTGAAATTGCTGAGGGAAAAACCTCAGATAAATTTTAATTTCACACTGTAAAAAGCTGTGCTTAAGCACTAATCTAGCTACAATGTACAATTTTCTTTCTGTGGGTGTATGTGACAGAAATGTTGAGTTTTTCTATCAAACTCTTAGTCTGCATCGGAAATAATACCTTGCTGCATTGCTGATTTTAATAAAGATCAACGTTATTGCTTTAAGATTACAGAAAAACACTTCCTTTTGTGAATGTTAGCATTTAGAGGTGGGAAATGTTTTTATAGTAAATGAAAGATCCAGGTTATGACAATGAGATGTCTTCATAGTGCTTTAGACAGCGGATAAGTGCTTGCATATTCTATTGTACAAATAGTCCATTTTTATCAGTTACCGATAATTTTGTGCATTGGGCTCAGCCAAATTCCCAAGCTGAAATGGTTAGAAGCAAAAAGATGCAAAGGCACAGTGATATTGACTAAATTTGAATCTGAATTTCATAGTTCGGGTGATTATAAGCTCCTGTGGAACACAGACAATTATCTGCAAAAAAAAATTCTCCTTAAGCATTTTATACAAGGAAATGTACAGATAGAAAAAGCAGGTAGGAAGAGGAAATACATCATTTTCTAACTAATAACAGCAATAATTTTATGAGGGATCTCTAATCTTAATGCTGCATGGTTGAGTAAGCCATGGTTGAGGAAAATCACCTGAAAACTGCAGCTTCAGAATTCTGTGCTTATTCTTTCATAAGCAGGCACCTTTAAAGTTGTTCAGTGGACTCTGCAAGTATCCAGAATCTTATAACATTGGATGACCCAAAGGTGCTTTTTCAAAAGGCAACTGGACTTTCTTTGTTTTTCCTTGAAGACATTTTGCTTCTCATCCAAGAAGTCTGACTTCAGTTTTTTCAGAACTGAAGAAGCTTCTTGGATGAGAAATGAAATGTCTTCAAGGAAAAACAAAGGAAGTCCAGTTGTCTCTTGAAAAAGCAACTTTGGGACAACCATGATCTAGATACTGAGAATCTCCATAGATATAACATTGGATGATTCTTACAGCAGGAGTGTCAAACTCGCAACATCATGGCCCTGGCTTAGAGAATGCTGGATGTTTAAGTCCTTTTACTTCTGTCCCTGAAATTCAGTGTAGTGGATTAATTATTTTAAAATGTATTACTCTCCAACCAAGGCTGTGGCTAGGGGGAACTTTGCACAGGTTCGCCTGGTGCACCAATTGCGGCCTTACTTGCAGAGTGAGGCTCTGCTCATGCTCATTCATGTCCTCATCACCTCCCAGATGGATTACTGTAGCGCACTCTACATGGGGCTACCCTTGAAGAGTATCCGGAGACTGCAATTGGTGCAAAATGCAGCTGCGCGAGCCGCAGTGGGTGCACCAAGATACACCCACATGACACCTCTTTTCCGCCAGCTGCATTGACTGCCCATTAGTCTCCGGTTGCAATTTAAGGTGTTGGTTATGACCTTTAAAGCCCTACATGGCTCAGGACCAGGCTACTTGAGGGACCGCATCCTGCCCCATACCTCCCTACGACCGGTTAGGTCCACAGAGTTGGTCTCCTCCAGGTCCCGTCAACCAAGCAATGCCGGTTGGCGGGACTGCGGGGAGAGCTTTCTCTGTGGGAGCTCCCTCTCTTTGGAACCAACTACCACCAAAGATCCGAACTATCCCAACCCTGCTGGCCTTCTGCAAAGCTGTGAAAACATGGCTTTTCAAGCAGGTGGGCTAAAATTAGACCAATGGAAACATCAATGGTCTGCCCACGTACAAATGATGACAATGTTTTTTAATGTTTTTTAATTTTTTTTAATATTATTATGTTTTTTATTGATTGTTCCTCTTACATGTATGCTGCCCTGAGTCCCTCGGGAGTTGGGCGGCTTATAAGAAGGAATAAATAAACAAACAAATAAATAAATAATAAGGCATCCCATGTTACCATGGAACTGGATGGTTGACTTTGATCCAGTTGTTATTTCTTTCTCCCCCCTCCCCCCCTGTGTATCTCAAGGTTGAAGTTGAGGAGATAAGTTGAGAGAAAACATCCATTTGCTGTGAGGGTTCATAGAATAAATGACAAAAGAATAAATGCTACATTCCCAGTGTATCTTTTTCTTATCAGACTTCCTATGACTTTTAGTGTTACACAAAACAAAAGGATTTAAATTGTTTCATTTATCATAACTCTCCAGAAGCTGCACTTATTTTGATTTTAGCAGCTTTTTTCTATCGTCCTCCATCTCTGCCCCCTCCACATTTTATTCCATCTTCAGATGAGAATGAGGCATCTGCCCTGATGTTTTTCAGATTTGTCAGGTCAAGCTATTTTCATGTTTTACATCATTTTTTTTAACTCACAGAAGTTAAACAGTAACATTTTGTTTTGTACAGAAGAGGAACCTAATCATATTTATTTGGAGGACTTGGCCCATTTAGACTAGATAATGTTGCCTCTAAAATTTCCCCGCTTGTCCAATTTCTTAGTAATTGATAACTATTCTTTGAATTTTAGATTAAGTAAAGGAAAGGAAGGAATGAAAGGAAGGAAGGAAGGAAGGAAGGATCAAAAAGTTATATTTATGTCCCTTTATGATATAGTTATATCTCATTTGAATGAACTGTCATATATAACCTGAGCATTATTGAAACCCTGAGGTTACTTTCTGCCTTAGAATACAAGGAAGGAAGGAAGGAAGGAGACAGATTTTATCACATTGTGGTTCGTTGTGGGAACCTTCATTCGATTTTGTATATTTTAGAAAATTCATAAAGCTATTTGAAGATACCCAATGACTTTGAATGGCTGGTTTGCACAATATATCTGGGCTATAGGCTTTTGTGGTTGCTAGTTGTGAAGTTGTGTCCAACCCATCACGACCCCATGGACAACATTCCTCTAGGCCTTCCTGTTCTCTACCATCCCCTGGAGTGCATTTAAGCTCACGCCTACTGCTTCAGTGACTCCATCCAGCCACCTCATTCTCTGTCGTCCCGTTCTTCTTTTGCCCTCAATCTTTCCCAGCATTAGGCTCTTCTCCAGTGAGTCCTTCCTTCTCAATAGGTGGCCAAAGTATTTGAGTTTCATCTTCAGGATCTGGCCTTCTAAAGAGCAGTCAGGGTTGATCTCCTCCAGGACTGACCAGTTTGATCACCTTGCAGTCCAAGGGACTTGTAGGAGTCTTCTCCAGCACCATAGTTCAAAGGCCTCAATTATTTGGTGCTCAGCCTTTCTTATAGTCCAACTTTCACAGCCATACATTGCAACTGGGAAAACCATAGCCTTGACTATACTGACTTTTGTTGGCATGGTGATGTCTCTGCTTTTTAGTATGCTATCTAGATTTGCCATAGCTTTCCTCCCCAGGAGCAAGCATCTTTTAATTTCTTGGCTGCAGTCCCCATCTGCGGTGATCTTGGAGTCCAGGAAAATAAAATCTGTCACTACCTCCATTTCTTCCCCGTCTATTTGCCAGGAATTGAGAGGGCCAGATGCCATGATCTTAGTTTTCTTAATGTTGAGTTTCAAGCCAACTTTTGCACTCTCCTCCTTCACCCGCATCAAGAGGCTCTTTAGTCCCTCTTCACTTTCTGCCAGATGGGTTTTAATGTGATGCATAAACAAGACCATAAGATTAAACCACATAGTTTATTTGGCCATTTTATGTTACATGAACATAGCAGCTGTGTTTGTAAACCTGGATTTAACATGCTGTATGAACTCTATCAACAGCAAAAAACAAAACAACCCCCCCACAAGTATTAGTATTCCCATATTCAGTTGGTGTATGATCGTACCGTAACTGGTCCCCCAACAGGAAAATAGAAGCCTTGGGAACAGAGCCCTGTCCCTCTGCTTTCTCGTGCAGGAACGTCGCCACCGGAAGTGGGATGTGATCTTTCTATTTGAGTTCAGTTCACATGCATTGCCTTCAAAATCAATTGGATTTTGTATTTGGTGCTTTGTTTAACTTCCCATTCTAATTTACAGCCCCTCTAACTTGCATATTATATATTTTAGATGGTATATCTGAGCGCAAGAACTATCGTAGCGTTCTTTATAAACCACTGTCAGTTTTACTAAACATTAGAGTAATAATGCTTTAGAAAAAAACCAACAAGAAATAATTTTATCTCTTATATACCATTCTATTTAGAAAATGTCTATTTAATCACATAAAGCCTATCTGCTTTATTTAGAGGTGGTTCAGTCCAATATATTTATGTATACTTATATTTAAAGGATGTAATTCATCTACCACTGCCTATATTTCTCAGCCCTTGACATAAATGCTTTATTTTGAATATTGAAACCACCTTTTTAGCCAGCATATTATTTTTTCTGTCAAATCTGCATAACAAATTCCTGTTTTATGGAACATGTAATAGATGATGTTGTCACTATATGCATTTCCAAAAAAGATGTTTGACAGTTGGAGACTGCCATAGGTTGTTTTAAAGTTTGATACACAGACACATATGTGTATAAATAACTTGTTGCTTATTAAAATTGCCTTAATATATATTTCCTACCCTGAAAAGCAAGCTGCTGAGGTTTGATTAAAACCAGCAAGAACAAAGAAAAACAGGAGGAAACGAGAATTAACTCAATCTTTGCTTTACTCCAGTGGTGGGTTTCTACCGGTGCGGTCCACTCTATAGCACTGGTAGCGGCCCGCTGGTGACGTCACAGTACTGGTGCGGTCGGTTGCCGGTGCCTGGGCGCCGCCATTAAAAAAAATTTAAAAAAAAAATTAAAAAATTTTCTTCTGTGCATGCCCAGAAACCTGACAATTAAGTCTTTCCCCATCCCTTCGCTTGAAAATAATAAGAAGCTCGCATTTGACACTTTTCCTTCGTTTTTGCCTAAAGCTTCCCAAAGTGGGCGTTTTCTGAAAGCTTAACCTTTTATACTGTTAATTTTATACAGTTTTATACTGTTATTCTTTAGACAAAAACATTGAGGACTGTTAAAAGATACTGTTCTTTTTAACAGTCCTCAATATTTTTGTCTAAGGAATCCATGACTGAAACCAAAAATGCTGTATGACAAAATTGCTTGTCTTTTAACTATAGCATTTTCTGCATATAAAGGTTGCTGTGTTGCCATGGTGTAACATGCACTTTGCATGCAAAGCTTTTCATGTAAGGTATAAAATAGCAAAAATAGTAATAACATCTCTCTGAAATAACTAATATATGACCGGCAAGCCACGCCCACCCAGTCACATGGCTGGCAAGCCATGCCCACCTGGTCACATAGCTGGCAAGCCACACCCACAAAATAAGCCATGCCTACAGAGTGGTAGTGATGGGATAGGAATTTATTCCTATCAGAGGCGATGTGTGGATCTTGTTCCCTTGAAGTCATTCTTACTTAGAAAATAAAACCGAGATTTAATTCTAATTAACAAAATATTTATTTCAGTATAAAAGTAACAAAATATAAACCTTGATAAGCTACATTTTCTCAGCTAAGAATTCACGTCTGCCTCGGGCGAGGCTTGCAGGAGAAGAAGGAAGGAGGAGACTCCTGGAATGCACACATGCACAGTAATGCATGTCACATGTCTGCTTGATTAGAAAATACAATAAATATAGAAATATAGTAGAGAGGCTCAACTGGCAATATATTCACATTGTGATAGGTAGTAAAAAAATTAGGAACCCACCCCTACTTTACTCAATCTTGTTTTGCATGCTTAGATTAAAAAAAATAGTTTATTTTTACTATGCATGGTATTAAGTAATAAAACTGATTGGGATGCACGGTAGGTATCATAAACTCTCCAGATCATGGAAAGATAGCTGCATGTTTTCATTTTACCAGAAACTTTATTTGACACTGACATCCTCCATATAAAAAGGAAAAAAAATTAAGAGTGAACATTTTAAATCTCTTTAAAATGATATCGCTTTCAAGGAGACCCAGCGAAAGTGTCCTGCAATAGAATTTTTTATAAAGATATGCTCACCCAAGAGATATGGAAGTTGGGTGGGTGAAGAAATTAGCATTTAGATTGAGACATAGTGAGGGATGGGAGATCTAGCAATTTCAGGAGTACTTTTCATTGTCATTTAATAGATGTTGAGTCTTCCTGATAAAAGTGTAACGGCCTGCCTCTTTAGACATAAGAAAGACGAAGTAAGTAAAATGAAATGTTTAATAAGGTGAACTTCTTTTAGCAGGCATCAAACTGCCTCCCAGAACTCTTCTTAAAGAGATGCGAAGGAGGGATTGAACAGAAAGTCTGTTCAAGCACTGGAGTGTTGTGTGAAAATGCAAATGGGTAAGACTTACAATCAGTGCCAAGCAAATCAAAAAATAAAGGTTGGAGGTCATTATTTAAAGTAGTACAGTGCCAAATTCTGCATTTCAGTTTCCTGAAAGTTTATGTCTGCTGTGAAAAAAGGTGTCTAATTTTCCACTTCAAACCCAGAATACTTGGGAATTTCTTCAGAATTTCTTTCCAACTAAAATATTACAAGCTTACTTTGAGATGGAGAGATAGTGAGTTTGCTGTGGTTCGTGGAGATATATATTTCTCCATTACTCTGCAGTTGTCTGTGGTTGCCAGACTTCCAGACGCTTTTATATATAAAAAAAAAGCTTAATGAAAAGAGTTTCATCAAAATGTCTATCTTTGAGATTTCACTGAATGAAATTGATGCTTTTGTTTTGCAATTTTAATTTTTTTTTGAAAATCTGACCCTATACACCACATTTTAGTTTTGAATTTAAATGAATATTGTAAAAATAACAGTGAATTTAGAACTCTGCTATCAACCTTGGATTTCCAAACTAAAAGTTGTCTTAAGTTCATTCATTTCACACCCATCCCCCCCCCCCTGTTCTTACTACAGGATGCGTTTAAGATTCATTAAAAATTGTACCTGGGAACTTTATTTATGGGAAAAGAACAGCATAGATTTAAATCAAGGTGATTCTGATGTTTCAGAATTTTGCAAGGACTTCGTTAGGAAGTCTAGTCTCTTAACCCTTCTCAATTTGATTCATTTGCTTTTTTAAATCCAGTTTCATTGATCTCCATTTTCATCCTCTGAGAGTACTCATTAATAATAACCTCTCTAAACAGAGCTTTGAAAGCCCTGCCTATATTTATATAAAACATATTTAGACTATGAAGAAGAAAGAAATGAATTGGTTAATATCTAATTAACCATAACAGTTATTCTTTATAAAGTCCAATATAAGCTGGAAGCTTTTTATTAAGCATATATAATCTAACATATGGTATATGCAGAAATCTTTGAATCTTTGTACCTGTGTCCTAAGCTTATAAAGTGATCCATGGAGACACCATATACTGTATGCTACCTTGGTGCTATAGCCAGCATGGCTGTGTCACATATCTCATTCTGACACATCAAAAGTGATCAGACCTTGAAATGGACCGTTCTAACTCTTTTGCACAATCTGAACAGTCCCTTTTGGTTAAATTATTTCCAGTAAGTTTGAAGAGTAATGATCTAACACAGTCAGTGAAGTAAAAACAGAATTCCAACCTTGAAATTTTATGCAGATACGTGGGATTCCCCATATATTTAATGATTTTTCTTTTCTCATATGACCAATTAGAGCTTAGTTGCAGCCTTGGAATGGAGGTTTTATAAAATAATTGCAGTACAAAGAAATACTTTATGGTCAGAGAGAACTACAAGAATTCAATTGCTGCGAAAACAGGTAGCCCAGCCCAGTTTTAGGAACTGAGGGAAGGAAACTTTTCAAGGAGACTCAACTTTAATGGATTTGCTATAAACTTTCCTGGGAATTTTCTCTAATAGTTTTCAAGTTTATGTTTTTACCCTGAATACTGTTTTATCCTGGAAGTATTAAATATGCTTCTCTGAAATCCATGTACTACTTACTCCAGCTTTTTAAAATCTACTAATAATCTTGACATGATCAGAGATCCTGTGTAATTTAGTGATGTTATTTTTAATAGAAGAGAATATATGTCACTCGGGATTGAACTATAGAATTTTTAGTGCTCTTTGAGCTTGGAAGTTTGCTTGCAGATGTTTTGTTACCCAACTACATACAATTCAGTGCTAGTAAGTTTGAAGTTTGTTCCTTGTCTCTTACAAGATTAAGAAGTTTTCATCCTGTATTCTGACCAGTAGTTGGTGTTCATGGATGTGCACTGTTACTCTTCTACTTTAGATTGCAAAATTGTTATCTACAGTACATACATAGTTTACCACTCCTCCTACACACACACACACACACACACACACACCTTCATAATAAAAAAGGAACAACTAGAGAAGACACATGAAAAAGTAAACAACATCAAAGGAATCAAGTTCACAAGAAAAGAAAACAGCACACACATTCGCCTTCATGGATATCCTCATTAACAGAGAAAATGATGGCAAATCAGATATGCAGGTCTATTGAATAACAACTCACACTAATGAAGTGCTTCATTACCAAAGTAATAACCTAACTTCTGTCAAGAGGAGCATTATTCAGCGACTACAAATGTACTACAGCAACACAGAAGACTAGAAAAAGAAAACAGACCTTCTGTACAACACCTTCCAATAAAATGGACATCCATGCAATTTTATCAAAATGTACCTGACCACTCAAACTACCACAGCCCGACCAATCCAAGCTATGAAAAAGATAACACTCTCATGTATCAAAAACATTTCAGAAGCAATTTGTAAATAGTTGGTTGGCAGAGCAAGCTACCGTATATAAATAGGGAGCAACCCCCAAATTCATTAGCATTGATGATGTTACCTAGCTAGTTAACTTCAACGTTCTTTTGAAATTTTAGCAAAATGCCTGTCACACAAAAAAATAAAACAAGTCTGCAGATCCTTACCTAGGTTCATCTGTCCTACACATTGGCAAAAAGAATCAGAACATAAAATACAAGCTTAGAGGACACAACCTTGTAGACGACCCTCACTCTGTCAAGGACCTTGGAGTACTCATATCTAATGACCTAAGTGCCAGAGCCCACTGTAACAACATTGCCAAAAAGGCACTAAGAGTTATTAATCTAATCTTGCGTAGCTTCTTCTTTGGCAATATTACACTGCTAACCAGAGCATACAAAACATTTGCTAGACCAATTCTCGAATACAGCTCACCTGTCTGGAACCCGCACTGCATATCAATACAATACAATTGAGAGAGTCCAAAAATATTTCACAAGAAGAGTGCTCCACTCCTCTGCTCGCAACAGAATACCTTATTCCACCAGACTTAAAATTTTGGGCTTAGATAGCTTAGAACTTCGTCGCCTTCAATCTGACCTAAATGTAGTTCATAAAATCATCTACCACGATGTCCTTCCTGTTAATGATTACTTCAGCTTCAACCACAGCAATATACCGCTCCAAACTCGACTGCAGAAAATACGACTTCAGCAACAGACCGATCAATGCCTGGAATGCACTACCTGATTCTGTGGTTTCTTCCCCAAACCCCAAAAACTTTAACCTTAGACTGTCTACAGTTGACCTCTCCCCATTTCTAAGAGGTCTGTAAGGGGCGTGCATAAGCACACCATTGTGCCTACCGTCCCTGTATACTGTCCTATTGCCTAATTTACCTGTATCTACTTTGCTAATGTTTATGTTTATACCAATACCTACTATCTTGTACATGTTTGACAAACAAATAAAATAATAATAACAACAACAACAACAACAACAACAACAACAACAAAATTTCTTTTCTGCAATGCTCTTTCTGGGATGTTTGGCATAATTGTTCCCCAATTTGAAAGAGCTCCAGACAGGGAGATACTAAAGGGGTGTCCTTCTGTTTCTTGAATGCCTCTTATGTTTCTCGGGGACTGTGATGAGGCTTGGGGACTTTGAGGTGCATCTTCTAGAATGTATTATTGACAAGGACCAAGGTACCACTGTATTTATATCTGTTTATCAAAATAATTCACGTAGCCATCCATCTGACCATAATAACTCTAGAAAAAAATTACAAAAAAATTATGAAATAAATTAAAGCCAAAGGAACCATACACCACTGATAAAATTATACTGTTTGTGACTGTTATTTTGCATAACAATGGTTGGATGACTATAGAAGAAGCCAGCTAAAGTATAGAGAGTCTCTTAATCTGTTACGGAGATATTTTTGTTGTACTTATTACTGGAGAAAGCAGAATGGACTCTTGCTGGAATTGCATTCTGTCACAAGTCTGAAGCCCATCAGGCTTGCCACCTTTCAGTCAAAAAATGCTCTATGGGAGGAGTTCTTTCATGATGACATCCCTTGATCTTTCATAGAATTTGGGAAGTCATATGTGTTGCATATCACCAGAGAGGTTCTCATATTGATAAAGGTCATTTATCTCTCTCACACAGACACTTGTCTCATTTAATAATAAGTGCAAGAATACTATATTGCATCCAATAAAAAAAAACACTCAGGTCATCTCCTTTGAAAGGAGATTTGAAAGCAAATTTTCTTTCAATATATTGAATGAAAACAAATGGGGAAAAATGACAACACAATTTTTAAAAGGGGATTGATATATGGGAAAGGTAGCTCTTGAAAATAGGCAAAGCCTTTTAGTTTGATTTTTTTTTCAAAGCTAAAGCAGTGAGCTTTCTGAGACTGAATTGAAAATTCAAGTAGTCAGTGAGAGATTGGTATTTCAGAAGGTATCAGCAATTTCCTATTTTTAAAAAAAGAAATAGAATTATAGAAATCATTAACCTGGGAGATTGCTAAGAAGCCATGTAAGAAAATTGAAAACGGTAAAATCTTTGAACAGTTAAGTATCTTAATTCATGTTGAATATGTCTTTGAGTTTGTGTGTTTACTGCATGGGTTGCCACTACATTTTAAGAGGAATTTACGTTATGTCTGGACAAATAAATAAATTCCAAGGATCCAACTGTAAAAGTAGAAAATCTAATTCAAGCATGCCCATAAGACTTTACTTCTTTTCCCCTTTGTCCTTACTTACTTATGGTTTAATTGGTATATTGAATTGACACTTTTTAAATGTAAACTTTTGGCATTTTTATTCACCTATTGAGTTTTTATCAGAGATCTGTGATAAGCAGATTTTTATGCTTGATGATATTAGAGGTATTGTCACTGTTCTGAGTAAAGCTACCTTTTGCAATTGATTGATGATCTACAGTATGTGTCAATGGCGATGGTGTTAAAATGGTGCTCCAGTTGTTTTGATATTGTACCCAAAGTACCTATTACTGTTTGTGCTACCTCTGTTGTCTTTTATCACAGTTGTTCTATTTCTATTTGCAGGTCTTTGTATTTTTTATTTTCTCCAGTTCTTCATCTTCTATTGTGCTATCTCCAAGTACTGCTGTGTATTATTATTACTATGGTTGGTCACAGAGTCAGATGTTTAAATCGGATTTAGAATTTTTGTTCTCCTATTACATCCTTCTCTTCATTTATTATTTACTTAATCAAATGCCTCCTTCATACAGAATGGCCAGTCAGTGTAATATTTTAGGATGCATGTTGACACTTCCCCTTTTAAACTTTTTATATTAATTCTTTGAGACAAGCCTTCAATAAACCTAAATTTTGTCGGCCAAAATCTGTTTCTGTCTTTGGTGTAAATGTGATGGCATCTCTGCACTTTTGGCTTCTACAACCAAAGTCCAGTGATTAACCATGATAGAAGTCTTGTCATCTATTCCCTCTCCTGGAAAATCGCCCATTTTTGTATTGATGAAATTAAAGTGAATGTTTCTTTTCAATCCTTGGTTAATAGAACAAAGGCTATCCATTACTTGAGTACACAAAATCTTGAATGCTATTCCGTGATACACAAATTGCAGAAATGATAATTATGTCTTAGCTGCAATAAAACATTTGGAGCAAAAGTCATTGGCCATCAGAGGTACGCTAGAAAATAGAAAATTTTCTATAATCATTTCAGTTTTATTGAAGTTTTCCAATTTAAATTTTAAGAACCCAGTATGCTGTTAGCCGCCCAGAGTCCCTTTGGGAGTTGGGTGGCATACAAATCTATATAAATAAATAAATAAATAAATAAATAAATAAATAAATAAATAAATAAATAAATAAATAAATAAATAAATAAATAAATAAATAAATAAATAAATAAATAAATAAATAAATAAATAAACCCTATTATGAGTTCCATTATGTGTATCTAATTCTCTGCTGTAAATAGAATCTGATCTAATTTCTGTTAAAACTCAAATGTGGCTTTGCCTTCTGAAATTTTGCTTCAAATTAATGTTCACTGGTAGCTTCCTACTTTCTTTGACCATTATGTGATAACTTTATAGTATCATAGAAGGTAGGTATTGATCTAGATTTAAATTTTTATGGTTTATCAGCTCAATATTTTTCCTCACTTGACCCTGAGATAGGTTACTTAAAATTGAAGCCATGGGACTTGACAATAAAAATCAAACTGCAACCCTCACTTGGTCTGTACTCCTATGCCAAGTATCTAGCTAATATTCTTGGTATGGCTCACACAGGAGAGCCTTTAAAACCTTTTGATTTAAAGTTTGCTGTATTTGCTGCTAGAAGGAAGATTTAGTAATGTTCCCATGCTGTCCACTGGGGAAGATAAAGACTGTTTCTCATGTGCTTTACCACTGCCCTTTTAATACAGCTTGGTGAGTTAATCGAATAATACTCTGCTAACTTATAGATATGCAACCCAGAGGAAGAGAATGCTCTTTCTCCCTTAGCTGACAGGTCACCTGTAATCACCAGAAGGGTAGTAAAATTCTGATGAACTGCCACTGCTGTTTGACAGTAAATAGCAGAGTAAACTTGTTAATTTCATTTACAGTATAGATTTGAACTTTTAATGCATTGTTTCGACATTTCATCTTTCTTTGTTATAGTTTGTTAAGTATCTGTACACTGCCCAGAGTCACTTGCTTGTGAGCTATATAAATTGGATAAGTAAATAAATGCAGATAAATAAATTTGGTTTTGGTATTCAACAGTGAATTAATAAAACTAAACAAACTGAGTTACATCCTTTTATCTTCAAAGAAGACAAGCCTGGTAATAATTTGAATGTCCTTCTGTGCACCTTTGCTAATAAAGAATGGTAGAAAGAAGAATCATTATCTCCGCATATAGCAGAAGAGAAGAACAGGGCTCACAAAAAGATGGAACGTGATTGATTTGATTCCTTCTGCTTGGACAATGTAGTGGTTAATGTCATGCAGCAAGATTTCCAGAATGCATATGAAATATTTAAAAAGTGACTTAGTGGGATGACGTGGGGAGAAGCTTGGAATGGAAAAAAATACCTGATACCTAAACCAATGCACAAAGTTTGCAATGGATTTAACTCCAGAACAAATGGATAGCTCTGCAATTCTGTGGAAAGTTTTTACAAACAAATGATATGTTTGTGTTCCCACAAGCTCTGAAGAAACTTTTTCAAAATATTTTTGTTACTTTATATAGCTTTCACAGTTTCCTAGAGAGGGTTCTTTAAGTTTCTTATTAATGATTTTAGTATTTTCATTATTATATTGAAATTAATGATGCAGGGAAGGAAGGAAGGAAGGAAGGAAGGAAGGAAGGAAGGAAGGAAGGAAGGAAGGAGGGAAAGAAGGAAGGAAGGAAGGAAGGAAGGAAGGAAGGAAGGAAGGAAGGAAGGAAGGAAGGAAGGAAGGAAGGATCAAAAAGTTGCATTTATGTTCCTTCATGATATATTTATATCTCATTTGAATGAACTGTCATATATAACCTGAGCATTATTGAAACCCTGAAGTTACTTTCTGCCTTAGAATACATCTATTTTGGAGATCAATTTCTTGAATACCTCAGAAATTATATCAAAATATAAGTGCTTATGTTAAAGATGATGGTGTAGACTTCTCAAAATGTTTCAGTAGAAAGCGGTACTAATATCCATTCATCCCAATATTTTTGCTACCACATTAAAAATCCAACCAAAGGAAATGTAAAAAGAATGTTGAAAATACAAGCATTAGAAAATATAAGTACACAGTATAAATCTGTTTTCTGATAACATTATACTGGTTATATTTAACTCCCTTAAGACATTGTCTGGAATTCTGAAGAAGTTCACAAATTCTGCAAATTAGCAGGTTTAAGTATTGCTTTTTCTAAGTCATAATGTCTATTCCTATGACAATTCAAATTATATTAAAGAAACCATATTTGTTTAATCTTGCTCTGTAAATAAATTTTGATAGTTTGATTAAACAAACATCAGGAATTAATATTTGTAAATACCTTTTCAGATAGCTCAAGGATAGGGTTATTGGGAGAGGGCATTTTTAACACTCATCACCACACAAAGGCATGGATCAGAAGTCATGTATCCTTAAATTATAGGATGTATAATTTCAGAATATATATTTGGTATTTCCTTTTTTGGCCTTTTGTAACATACATAGAAAATACCTTTTTTATGTGTACTTACAGCAATCGTAATACCATAAAGAAACAAGATTGTGAATTGGTTTTTTTTTTAAATTAAGTTGTATGATTGTATTGAGTTTGTGTTTTGAGGATATTATGCTTCACTTGGGATGGCATGAACATCTTATTAAATTAAAATATTTTGCAAAGGTCTTCTGTGAATTAAATATGATCATCCTCATTCATCCAAAAACTATCACCAAATCGGAATTTCACAGCTTCTTTACATTAACACAGTTTCTCAACCTCAGCAACTTTAAGGAACATGCTTGCTGGGAAATTCTGGGAGTTGATGTCCACAAAATCTTAAAATTGTTGAAGATGAAAAACTCTGTATTAGAGGATATAACACATAGGTAAAACTGTACATTGGTGGCACGACAGCCCAAACCTTCAGAGTGGTTTTCCCAGATGTATGTTCTAAAATGGAGAACAAAATGGAATTTGATATCAAAATTTATGGGCCAGAAAGAAGTCTCAGGATACTGTCTTCAGAAAAAGGATTGATTAGAATTACCTTAACACAGATTTATCTGGGTAAGCTGCTCCAGCTAAATAATTCAACAGCACACTCTAGAAAACTCTTGAGCATTTCAAGGTTGAATGCCTCTGTTCATGTCTGTGTGTAAATCAGGTCAAAAGTTGGCCTGAAACCAGATTGGAATCAGCATTTTCTAACACTACCTGGTTTTAAGAAAATACTGTCCACTTTAACTTTGAGAAATTCAAGCTGGCAACCTTTCCAACATCTATTCCAACAGTGGAACAGCTTGCCAGCGGAGGTTGTGAGAGCCCCAATACTTGCGACTTTCAAGGAGAGACTGGACTGCCATCTGTCTTAAATGGTGTAGGAACTCCTGCTTGAGCAGGGGGTTGGACTAGATGACCTACAAGGTCCCTTCCAACTCTAATAATAAATCTAAATCTAAAAATCTACTTCTAAAATTTGAAGCTCCTTACCACGGGACTTCAAGAGATTACCTTCTTGCTCATCTCTCTGAGAAGGCAAACACATTTTTGTTCAGGAAGATAGTTTAGGAACTGCTTGGTATACTTTAATTACATAGGTGACATCTCTTCTTTTATTGATTATTTATAATTGAATTTTAATTATTTTGTTAATATTTAAAGCATATCTCATTCATCAAGCAAAAAAAGAGATTGTAGATAAGTGTCCCTAGGGATTTTAATTAATTTGATTGATCCTATTTGTGATTTATTTTTATTCTCGTTAGTCCCTTTGAGAACCATTTTTATGGAAATAAGGGGTACAGGTTCAGTGAATGAATGAATACTAATGAAAGAGGCAGGAGGCCAGTTCAGCTGAAAAGCACATTTTATCAAACAGCCTCCAGCAATGATGATAGTTATAGGGATACATAGATAAAAGATTTATCATATAGAGCAATGTCAGACAGTACAATTATTACAATAACACAATGATGAACTTGTAATTGATAAAATTATATTTTTTTGTGTGTGTTGAAATTTGAAACAGAAAAGGTTAAAGAATGTATGATAAAATGAGCCAAAAAATTTGGTTGTAATATATAGATGATGGAACAATGGGAAAATATGTGCCTGAAGGGTTGAAAATTACATTATCTTAAGAATATTTTTTTAAAATAAAATAATGTAACATTGGTGCATGATGCCAGAGAAATTATTTGGCATGTCTACAGCCATTTCAATATTGAAATGTGAACAACAACAACATGAATTTTACCTGTCCATGTTTCGTGGACAGGTAAAAAAGCTAAAATATTTGAATTCAAATATGTACATTGATACAGAGGATTTTAAAGATTAATGTGTAATTGAAGCCAGCACTTTTTCTGCATGTTTATAATTGATGGATAAACAATAACAAAAAGTCATAGAAGATTATTTCAATATATGAATACTATGGAAAGATTACTATATGCACAAAGATGGAAATATTTGGTATCGCACTCTATGAAAAAATAGTTGGTGAAATTGACAGAACTTGCTGAAATGGAGAAACTGGTTTATTTATTTATTTATTTATTAGAGAAAAGACAATTTCTACTTTATTGGTGACTGAGTGGAAACCCTTATGGACTTTTTTAAAAATTAAAATTAAAAATAAAAACAAAAAAGTGTCATTTATTATCTTGATTAAACAGGATAGATTATACAAAGAAGAGAATCATGATGTAACTTTAAAGGGATAGGTAAAATATAATTATTCTTATAACTACTGGGAAATCTTTATAGTTTTCTATTTTATGTTACTGCACTTTTAGCTTTTTTAAAAAATTCTCTCTTTCTTTTCATTTTCTCTGTTCTATTTTAGTTTGTATTAGTTCCTATTATTCCTGTCAACTTTCAATAAAAATTATCTCTCTCTATATATATAAAATAAACTGTACCTACGCGATCAGCTCACCAACGACAGACAGGTAAAAGCAAACCGGGAGCATTTCACCCCTACCCCATGTTGTACAAAGGCCTTCCCTTTTCCTTTCACTGTGCACTGACATTTGACAACATTACATTTGAGAACATTACATTTGAGAATTTTCTGTGGTTGAAGCTGAAGTAGTCATTGACAGGTAGGACATTGTGGCAGATGATTTTATGAACTACATTTAGATCAGATCGAAGGCGATGTAGTTCTAAATTGTCTAAGCCCAAAATTTCAAGTCTGGTGGAATAAGGTATTCTGTTGCGAGCAGAAGAGTGGAGGACTCTTCTTGTGAAATATTTCTGGACTCTCTTGATTGTATTAATGTCCGATATGCAGTGCAGGTTCCAGACAGGTGAGCTGTATTCGAGAATTGGTCTAGCGAATGTTTTGTATGCTCTGCTTAGCAGTGTAATATTGCCAGAGAAGAAGCTACGCAAGATTAGATTAACAACTCTTAGTGCCTTTTTTGGCAATGTTGTTACAGTAGGCTCTGGCACTTAGGTCATTAGATATGAGCACTCAGTTTGACAGACTGAGGGTCATCTACAAGGTCATGTCCTCCAAGCTTGTATTTTGTATTCTGATTATTTTTGCCAATATGTATGTATTTGTTGGTTGAGATTTGAAGTTGCCAGTTGTTTGACCATTTTGATACATGGTCAAGGTCTTTTTGAAGGGTAGCAGCATTGTCGGTGGTGTTAAATAGATTAACATCATTGGCGAAGAGAACACAGTTGCTTATAATATGATCACAAAGGTCATTTATGTAAAGTATGAAGAGTGTTGGTCCTAGAACGCTGCCTTGAGGGACACCACTGTTGACAGGTGCAGGATTTGAAAGGGCACTCCCTATTTTAACCACTTGTTGTCTGTTTGACAGGAATGCAGTTATCCAATCATGTAGAGGTCCAGAGATGCCATAAGATTTTAGTTTCAGAAGTAGTTTGTTGTGTACCACTGAATCAAAGGCTTTACAAAAGTCTATGTAAATTGCATCTATTATTTTACCCTGATCGAGTTGTGTAGTCCATATGTTTTTGCAGTGTGGAGAACTTTTTTAAGAAGTATGCACATAGTCCATCAGGTCCAATAGATAGAGATGGTTTTAGGTTGTGTAATGCCTTTTCAACATTATTTTCTGTAAAATCAATTTGTGTTAGATCGTTGAAGTTATTTGTGGTATGACTAGGAAATATTGGGCATGAACCATTGCTGTTTACAAAGACTGAGCCGAAGAATGTGTTAAAGAGGTTGGCTTTAACGGCTTCATCATTATAGTCTTTACCATTTGGTCCTTTAAGGGGTGGGATGGATCTCAAGTCTTTGAGTTGGTTGTTTGCAAAGTTATAGACGGTGCGTGTGGATTTCGTGCACAGAAGGTTTTCTTCTTGATTGATGTGATAATTGGTGTATTCAGTCTTTATTTGGTGGCATAGATTTTTGTAGCAGTTTTTAAAGTTAGCAATGTAGCCTGTTTTGTTTTTTCGCCAAAGAGATCTTTTTTTGGATTGGCGCTTCCTTATTTTTATGGGTAATTCTTGGTTTTGGTGATTATTAGTGGTACGTATAGTTTAATGACTCTTTTGATTTCAAGCAAAAAGATATTGTAGTGGTCTTTGGCAGTATTACAGCCAGAGAATAATATTTGCCGATCAAGAGATGAGAGGTCGGCGTCTATGAGATCATAGTTGGCTTTTTTAAAGTTGTAATTGGTTATCCCATCATTATGATGGTTTTTGTAAGGACGTATATTGAGACAAAAGTCAATCATGCTGTGGACACTGTTGGAAAAGGGTTCCTTTATTTGTAGTCCATAAATTGAGTGTAAACTGTTGCAGAAGATGAGATCGAGACAATTGCTGAGTCTAGTATTGTTTGTTACTAGTTGATCTAGCCTTAGATTGGTAATAGCATTGTAAAGGGTTGAATGTATGGGTTCAGTTGTACATTCATTACATTACCCCCCTCTCCACCCACCCATTTGTCCTATCAGTAAGTGTCTAAAAGCTTTTCATATTTTCTAGACCACTAAGCAGCAATAATCCATTTATTCCAAGTAGGCATATTCCATATGAAACTATCAGTGGTAACAACTACTAAGAGGTATAGAAAATGATTGTAAAGTGGAAAATGCTGGGTATGCCTAACACTACTGAAATAAATGAGGCTTAAAGCTGTTTAGTTTGGCTGGCCTATTCCCCAAAGGAAAGATAGATGATAGCTAGATAGATGATAGAGATAGGAAGGAGGGAGGGAGGGAGGGAGGGAGGGAGGGACGGAGGGAGGGAGGGAGGGATGGAGGGAGGGACAGACAGAGAGACAGAGAGACAGAGACGGAGACGGAGACGGAGACGGAGACGGGGACGGGGACAGGGGACAGGGGACAGGGGACAGATGGAACAGGTAGATGATAGAGATAGAGATACAGAGATATACTGTAGATAGATGAAAGATAGGAGGGATATAAATATATAGATGATAGATAGATAGATAGATAGATAGATAGATAGATAGATAGATAGATAGATAGATAGATAGATAGATAGATAGATGAAGAAAGACATCTGTTTGAAATACATTTTCAAGTAAAAATGGACAGCACATATTTTACATGCAAAAAAAAAGATAACAATTTGTGGCATGTAGCCAATGTTTCCTATTCGTTGATATACCAATAGACTGCTCTTGGTCATTTTGCCAGTGAATAAAAAGGCTTGGGCAAGGAAAGTGTACAGAAGGAAGATATAGGAGTTGAAAGGTAGTAATAAATAAATGAAAAAGGAACGGACATTGAATGTATGATCGAAATTGAGTACATGGTTATCTTTATGTTTATAAATTAATATTAGAAGTATATGTATAAATGGCAAACTGAATGTAAGAGAAAAAATGGATATGTAAGAAATGTATACTGATGCAAAAATGTTGAAAAGATTTTTTTGTTTTGTTTTTTTAAAAAACCATTCAATAAAAATTATTTTTTTAAAAAGAGGCTTGGGCAAGAAGTCTGACATGAATGTTAGGTGCTGGACCAATGGAAACACCTTTTCTGGAAAAACTCCTTGTAGGTTCACACAAAGACTCCATTCACACTACCACATACATGGATAATGTGGGGATAGTAACAGCACTACAGTAACCACTACTAGGAATGAAGTCTAGTTAGCTTGATTGTGAGGTCCTTCTACTTTATTTTTCAATAAAGTCAAGTAAAAGAGGCATCTAATGTTCTCTCTTCAAAGAGGATTTCTCCTAGAAGTGTCCTTGGAGAGAATTTCGTTTCCACCCCCCATTATTGAGAAACACTAGAAGAGTAGAAATAGTCCATTATCTGAATAATGTGAGCAGCTCTGGAGTGTTGCTAAAATCTTTTGAACATTTCATAGGATGTACATTGGTGCTTGAATAGATTCTATTGTTTAGGATCAAGAGTTCTTATGTCTAAAGGACCATGAAGAGGAATACTTTTGAATTTTCTAGATACTATCATCTATATAATGTCTCAGTAGAAAAAGGATGGTTCTTAACCTCACTCTTAACTTGGAGAGAGGATATGCTGCTACATGATGAGAACAAAAATATAAATGGATTTATTTGAAGAGCTGAAAATGCTTCTTCTTATAAGAATGTTTTAATGAGAAAAGAGTGTTATAAAATCCTAGTCTTTTGTAATGTTTTAAGATTATAGGTGACTGAGAAATTGCAACATTATACATACATCTTTCTAAAGATTCAGAAATAAAACATTCATACATGCAAATAATTATTTCAGAGAATTAATATATGTACAGTACTTATTGAAAATGCCATTTATTTTAAGAAACTTATACAAATCTTTCTTTCTCTCTCACTCAAACACACCCACACAAATATATGGGGTATATATGTATCAGCGGTTGGTTGTTCCTGGTTTGGCCTGGTTCGGTGAACCGGTAGCGGCGGGATTTAGAATCCACTACTGATTATGTATGTATGTATGTATGTATGTATGTATGTATGTATGTATGTATGTATCTATCTCTCTCTCTCTCTCTCTCTCTCTCTCTCTCTCTCTCTCTCTCTCTCTCTCTCTCTCTCTCTCTCTCTCTCTCTCTCTCTCTCTCTCTCTCTCTCTCTCTATCTGAGAATCTTATCTCTGTAGTTTTATTGTCTTCTCACTCACATATTTATTCTTCTAAATTTAGCAGTCTAAGGCTAGTAGGTCTATGCTATCCAAACCATATTCTGTCAAACTAAGTAAGGAAAAGATAAACATGAAGCTGTTTGTTATTGTGTATCATGTGCCTCCATTTTACCTTTGACATATGTTACTCTCCTCCTGCTGTGATTGATTCTTAAGGAGGTCAACCTCTCTGGTTGGGAGAACTAAATAACTATGCAGGAAATGCAGCTATGTCTTCATGCCCACTTCTCTCTTTGATCTAGAGGCAATATACTGCATTTCTTATATCATACAATGTGATAAAAGAGAACTTATTTTAGAAAAACAGAAATTAGATGAAATATATTTGCTTTTGAAGAGAATAAAAGTTCACAGAAATGCTACTCTGTGGACTGTTGAGTTCTTGCACTTATTTCTTGATGAGGTAGTTAAGGGTTGTATATAAATATCTAGTTTTCCACTGCATTATTTTTCTCCAGCACTCTATTTTCCCTGACTTCCCATGTTTCAACTGTGCAAGGATTTTTAAGTAATGGTTCCAATATCACCATTAAGAAGAAATGATGTCCTTAAGGACCCATTTAGAAATATAGCAATAGCACTTAGACTTATATACCACCCCATAGTGTTTTATTGCAGAGTCTGAGAGGTTTACAAATGCCAGCACATTGCCCCCAACAATCTGGGACTTCAGAAGGATGGAAGGCTGAGTCAACCTTGAGCTGGTAAGGATCAAACTCCTGGCTATGGGCAGTGTTAGCATCAGAGGTGGGTTCTAACTTACCTCGCTGCCAGTTCACTTACTCCCGCGTCGCGTGGCTGCACCTCTTGGGCACGCACACGCGCATGCGCAGTAGCAAAAAATCCAATTTTTTTTTAAAAGCCAAAAACAAGATGGCAGCCGCATGCACAGTTCCGGAAACTCGGTTTCTACGCATGTGCAGAAGAAGAAAAAACCCGGGGAAAAATTCCATTAAAAAAAAATTCAATTTTTTTTGAATGGACCGGCACCGACCAAACTGGTTCTGTGACATCATCATGATGTCACCAGTGGGCCACTACTGGTTCGGGCAAACCGGTCCGAACCAGGAGGAACCCACCTCTGGTTAGCATGCACTACTGCATACTAACCACTGCACCACCATGGCTTCTATTATTTTCATCAATAGAAGAAATTCATGAAATCACCCTCTTCATGCATTCATAAATTTGGTAGACAATATCAAAAGGCTATATAGGCTGAATTTTTGGTTCATTTTATCTTTCTTCTCACAACAGTCCTTTTGATCACAAGACAATCCATGAGTTTAAATGACATTTGAAAAAAAAAAGTTAAAAAATTCTTGGGGGATGAATGTATTAGTTTTATTAGCACTAGCGTACCCGGCCACGTGTTGCTGTGGGTCAGTCTGGTAAAATGGAAAAGAAAGAAAAGAGAAAGCACATGTTTGTAATATGCTTAATTTCACTATGCTTGTGGGTTGATGTCAATGTGTTTGTCTGACAGGGAGCCATTGGGAGTGGCCTTTCTTCCCCCTACTCCCATGCCCATCATCCCTGCCCTCTCCCTTCCCCCTCCCATGCGTTCCTCTTTCCCGCCCTTTCTACAATCCTGACACTTTCCCCAAATCCACCAGGGGATGCCATCTGCCTCAGACAGGGAACCATTGAGAGGGGCCTTTCTTCCCCTTACTCCCATGCCCATCATCCCTGCCCTCTCCCCCCTCCCATGTGCTCCTCTTTCCCGCCTTTTCTATGATCCTGACACTTTCCCCAAATCCACCAGGGGGTGTCATGTGCCTTGGACAGGGAACCATTGAGAGGGGCCTTTCTTCCCCCTACTCCCATGCCCATCATCCCTGCCCTCTGCTATTTATATAGATCAATTTATATAGATTTCCCTCAGCTTTGCTCAGAAACATTTGTCCAGCAGAGGGCGCTGGTTTTCAAGAAAATCATGTTTTACCTGTTTTTCAAAAAAATCATGTTTTTACCTGTCACAGGTGTGACATCTATATAATATAGGTATATAGAAACACTCTCGTATTCGAATGCAATGTTGTGTTAAAATGTCAAAGCAATCGGTGAAGTACTTTCGGAGATCTTAGATCATTCCGAAACGAACAGTTACATTTTTATTTATATAGATAATAAATGTAAATACATAGAATTTGGAATGCAGAGACAGCACACTGCTGAATAACTACAGTATATGCCCTTTTTATGAGCTTCAGATTTACTTTGGAACAGAAAAGCTCGGCCTGATGGCTTTTGAAGCTCTCTAGCCAGACAACATGTTTTCAATTATTAACTGCACAAAAACTGTATTCCATTTACTCAGAATATTAATGTTAATCCTCAATAATTTTATATGTAGTAAATGAGGACAGGACAACAACAACAGCAGCAGAAAAGATATTTGTATATGTAGGAGTAGAAAATTATTTATTGATAAACATGAATTCTAACAAGTCCTTATTTTGTATTACATAGACACCTTGATTATTTTTTATCCCTGTGTGCTTTTCAGAAGTTATAGGCACAACATTGCACTGGACAGTGTTTTTAAAACAAGCAACCAACAAGCAACAAAGCCGTCCATTCCATCAAGAGTGCTGATGTTTGATGTGTGATATTTCTATCATTATCTCAGAACAAGCACAGGAAGATAATAGGCAACATTACTGGGAAGGCCAGAAAGAGATGAAATAAAAGATTGAGACTGTCGGGAGTATAGATTGTACTCCAGAAAAAGGACACAGTTGTATAAAATATTATATTGATTTAAAGACATTACTGTCAAAGTCTTGTAAGTGAGATGAAATCTATTTATGTGCTAATAATGCATTCTAGCTTTTTTTATACATGGTCCCTAGCTATTTCATCCAGCAAACTAGATATCATTCTATGGCATTATTCTTTTTATTTTTACATATGGAACAATACTATACTTATGCACTACTATAACTTAGTCAAACTTCGTACCTGTGACCGAATTCAACTTCACTTGCAATTATTGGCTGCCATTTATTCATCAAATAAATAACTTAATGGCCATTTAAATCTTTTGCCCTGCTCAAATCAGAAATCAAAAATCAAAGCAATCCTAACAAATACAGTAACTGTCCAATATTTGTTTGAACATATTCACCAACAAAGAATCCACCATATCAGATTGGTTACATTGTTGAACAGATCATAATGTTGCCTTTCTATAACCTAAATCAGTGTTTCCCAACCTTGGCAACTTGAAGATATCTGGACTTCAACTCCCAGAATTCCCCAGCCAGCATTCGCTGGCTGGGGAATTCTGGGAGTTAAACTCCAGATATCTTCAAGTTGCCAAGGTTGGGAAACACTGACCTAAATCATTATACTTTAATGTATAAATGGGAACGTGTTGTGGCTTTCTGCTGTAAATACTGTTTAGTTGAGAATTCCTACTAATTGCCTTCCCAATGCTGAAAATATATATTTTTATCAATCTTTCCATCTAGCTTCCAATTCTCTGATTATCTTTGTTGCTATTTACTGAACCTCCTCTGAACTGGTCTGATTTCTTAAAGACTAATATTGAGAAGTGGGTATAGTAGACAAGGTGGGGCCCAATACAGAATAAACAAAGGCATTTGCTGGTTTGAAAAATATTGTTGTATTGATGCAGTCTAAAATTTTATTTTATTTTACTGCAGTCATGACATACTGCTGAGTCAGTCAGTTTGTGATTAACTACAATTCCTGTGTCAGTCACTGTTACACCCCATTAAAAAACAATAACAAGTTAGTTGTGACTAAAAGTGATTAAATATTTGGATAATGGCTGCAATTCAACACCATTATTACTGGCAATTCAATGCAGAGTTGTCCACTGTTTTCCTGAGTTAATCAAAGTTTTTTTTAAGTTACAAGGTCCATTCAAAACTTTCTTCCCTCAACAGATAAAAAACAACACGGGCCCATGCCATGATTTAGAATTTAAAACCATCTCATGAACTCACTATAGTATGAACCTCTGATGCATTATTTATAAAGCAAATATATAAAATGACTTTGATCATGATATCAAATAACTTAAAGAAAGAATAATCAACATGATATCTATAAGCATAATACAGACACCAGTAATTCCCTTGACACTATTAGCACACTGATGTCTTTAAAAGGTTTATTTATTTAAAAGGAAATTGAAACTGACATGCTCTGAAGAAAAGTTCAACTGCTTATTATGGAGAATGTTTCTGAGCCTATAAGTCCATCTGAGATGGAAGAAAGCATCTGCAGGAATTATTTGTCAATCGCTATGGCAGCCATTTTGAAAAAAAGACAATTATCCCCATGATCTCTTCCTTATATTTTGTGAAGGGGATATCATTCAATTTTAGAATTCCAAATAGCTCCTTTTCTCCAAATATTATCTACTTCCTGTCAAAGAAAATTGATTTTCCACAGAGACAAGTAACTTGAAAACTTAGATTCCTCTGATTGTTCTTTTTGTTTTCGTTTTTTTAATTCATTTTAATTTTACACTGATGTTCAAATTAGAAGGCTCAAAGCATTGTTGAAACTGCAGTGCTTCTTGTCAGAGGCAGATTTTATAAAGTCTTCCTTTCATTGATGTACACTTTGATTTATTTGTGAATATAAATCCAATGTACTCTTACTTTAATTAAGTGATACTGATGCAGCTTTTTCAGACTGGTCCTCTCCCTCTTATGTCTTTAGGCTGTGTTCATCTAAAATATTTAGACAGGTCATATATCAACTGAATGGATGCCTTGATGCAACATAGGTAATTTGATTAGTGTTAACCT